>JAJIBD010024468.1:0-32087 GCA_021461705.1 Cryptotis parvus
TCTAGTGCACATGGAACATTCTCCAAGATAGACCACATGCTGAGCCACAAAGCATACCTCAATAAAATAAAAAAGATAGAAATTGTGTCAGCTATCTTTTCAGACCATGATGCACTGAAAATGGAAGTTAACCATACACAGAAACAGGGAGTGAAACCAAACACCTGGAAACTGAACAGCTCACTCCTGAACAACAAATGGGTCATAGAAGAAATCAAACAGGAAATCCAAAGATTTCTGGAAACAAATGAAAATGAAGACACCAACTATAAGAACTTGTGGGACACGGCAAAAGCCGTGTTAAGAGGGAAGTTTATAGCTCTGCAAGCATACATCAGGAAACAAGAAAGGGCCCACATAAATAACCTGACTACACAGCTGAAGACATTAGAGAAAGACCAACAAAAGGAGCCCAACCAAGGCAGAAAAAAAGGAAATAATAAAACTTAGAGAGGAAATCAATGAGTTGGAAACCAAAAAAAACAATCCAAAAGATTAATGAAACCAAGAGCTGGTTTTTTTGAAAAAAATAAACAAGATTGACAAACCATTGGCAAGACTTGTAAGGACAGGGAAAGAGAGAACCCAAATAAACAGAATCAGAAATAAAAAGGGTGACATCACAACAGAAACCACAGAAATCCAAAAGATCATCAGAGATTACTTTGAGAGCCTGTATGCCGTGAAACATGAGAATCTAGAAGAAATGGATCAATTCCTGAAGTCCTATAACCTCCCACGGCTGAAACAAGAAGACCTCCAATACCTGAATAAGCCTATCACCATCGAGGAAATAGAAACAGTAATTAAAAGTCTTCCCAAACACAAAAGCCCAGGTCCAGACGGATTCCCTAGTGAATTCTACCAAACCTTTAAAGAGGACCTACTGCCTGTCCTGTTCAAGCTCTTCCAGGAAATAGAAGAAACAGAAACACTCCCAAACAGCTTTTACGAGGCACATATCACCCTGATACCCAAAGCAGGGAGAGACAACACAAAGAAAGAAAACTACAGACCAATATCCCTGATGAACACGGATGCTAAGATCTTCAACAAAATACTAGCCAACAGAATCCAAAGACTCATCAAGAAGATTATACATCATGACCAAGTAGGATTCATCCCGGGTATGCAAGGATGGTTCAACATTAGCAAGTCAATCAACATAATACATCATATCAATAAGAGAAAAATAAAAAACCATATGATCCTATCAATAGACGCAGAGAAAGCATTTGACAAGATCCAGCACCCGTTCATGATTAAAACCCTCCAGAAAATGGGAATTGAAGGGACTTTCCTCAAGATAGTAAAAGCCATCTACCAAAAGCCCACAGCGAGCATCATTCTCAATCGGGGAAAAGTTGAAAGCCTTCCCCCGAGATCTGGGACAAGACAAGGTTGCCCACTCTCACCTCTTTTATTCAATATAGTACTGGAAGTACTTGCCATAGCAATCAGAGAAGAAAAGGACATCAAGGGCATCCAGATAGGCAAGGAAGAAGTCAAGCTATCATTATTTGCAGATGACATGATTTTATACCTAGAGAACCCTAAACTCTCTACCAAAAAACTCCTAGAAACAATAGACACATATAGTAGAGTGGCAGGATACAAAATCAACACGCAAAAGTCGGTGGCTTTCCTATATACAAATAACGAAAGAGAGGGAAAGGGATATTAAGGAAACAATTCCATTCACAATTGTGCCACAGAAAATCAAATACCTAGGAATCAACTTACCCAAGTGTGTAAAGGACCTGTATAAAGAAAACTACAAGACACTACTCCAAGAGATAAAAGAGGACACAAGGAAATGGAAACATATTCCCTGCTCATGGATGGGGGAGAATCAACATTGTCAAAATGGTAATACTCCCTAGAGTTCTGTACAGATTCAATGCAATCCCTATAAGGATACCCATGACATTCTTCAAGGAAATTGACCAAACAATCCTGAAATTTGTATGGAGCGATAAACCCCCCAAGGATAGCTAAAGCAATCCTCGGGAAAAAGAAGATGGGGAGGCATCACCTTGCACCTTCAAACTGTACTACAAGGCAGTAGTAATGGAATTACCTCTTGCAGGCAACTTGTAGATAGGGGTAAGAAAAGAGTTTGGATCTGTGACTCTATGTGGCAGTATATCTTACCATGTATTCTATGTTAACTAACATAAATATTTTCTCTTATGCTACCACAATCATAGTGGGACTAGATAGATCTTACCAGTGTTTTACCTGGCTATGTTTTATCTCTAAGTATAATATAGTTATAATTAGATCAGAGTGAAATGATGTTTGCCTCTAAGCAAGTAAGTGTGGCTCTCTAGTAAGTCCTAAAGGCTAATATCCAAAACAACCATGATGTAAAGACAAGGATCATGTGCAGGCTTGAAGAAATATATACCTGACTGTAGAATATCCATCATACAGATACATGCCCTTCCCCACCCACTCTGCATAGGGCCTGCAGGGGAAACTTTAAGAGCAGATCTTGGCTGGGGCAATGTTAATATTTCAATGGGTCTAGGTGAGGTCCTGGGAGAGTCACCTGAGGGGAATGACCTTAACTGCTATCTGTTGATGTGGGCTGGTCAGGGGCTGAAAAGATATAAAAGCAGTAGCCTGATCTCTCTCTCTCTCTCTCTCTCTCTCTCTCTCTCTCTCTCTCTCTCTCTCTCCCTCTCTCTCTCCCTCTCCCTCTTTTGCCCTCTACCTCCTATTTCCTTCTCTCCGTTCTCTGCACTGTTGGGCCTTAGCACATGGTAATGGCCCTCTTGGCCTAGGATTCTAAAACTACATGTGGTCGGGGCCCAGCCAGGGAACCTAAAGTCTGAGAGTTTCCTATTATTGAATTGTATACCAGAACAAGTGTGAGTAAACCCTTTTAAAACTTTGCTGGATTAGTGTGTCTTTCTCTGCCCACTGGCCACCCGATTCCCTGGGGCAAAAGGTATTCCTAACCTTGCTCCCGGATTTTGTCAGGGAACCTAGCATTCTCCGTCCAATGCACTAGGACTGATCAGTAACTCCAAAGAGAATGACCAGACGCACAGCTACTGCCGCTCCTTCCTGTGGAGAGCTGCCCAAGAAGCAACAAAAAGGGGAAACTGGCTCTGTCCCTGGCCAGTTCATTTCCAATTCTAGAGCCAACAGATATGTGGGTTTCTGTGGGTGCAACGGCTAGGCTTAGAGTGGGGATTGAGGCCCTTCCTCTCATTACCCCACCTCCAATGACCCAGTGGGCATGACTATGAGCTCTGCAGATGAGATTTACAACTGACCATGCATCAGGACTGAACAGTAACTGGAGAGAATGACCAGATGCATAACTGCTACGGCTCCTTCCTGCTGCATGTGGCCACTTTGTGCCCACATGCAGGGTTAACATAACAACCCAGATTAGGGTCAGGTCTTTGCCAGCACCTTTCCCACAAATATGTTGCAATGATCAATGTGGTTTGCACCCTGATGGGGGAGCTGGCGTGGGGATGGGGGAGTGAATGGGTGGCGGTTGTCTTTTGTGACAGTAGGGGCACAATGATGGTGGGACTGGTGTTGAACAATAAATGCTGTGACAACCGTACTGTGAGGAAATTTGTAGATCACAGTGTTTTGATAAAGGAAAAAGAGAATAAGAAGTATTGTGCACTCTGAGTCAAACTAAACCATAAAGTTATAATAATGAAACAGTGTGATATTGAAATAAAATCAGGCACTCAAAGCAATGGATAAAATGGAGAAAGAAATGTCTTTTTTAATAAGTGGTACTGGGAAAATTGGATGGCCACATGCCAAAAACAAACAAAACAGAAATGCTCTCTAATATCATGCATTAAATTAAACTCAGAATAGTTTAAAGACCTAGATATTAGACCTGAAACTATAAAATACACTCAGAAAAAACATAGCCAAAATGCTCTACTATTGACTTACTTGGAATATTTAAGAATTCTACTCCAAAGCAAGGGGAAATGAAAACAAAAGTTAGCAAATGGAATTAGGTCAAAATAAAAAATTTTTTGCACTGAAAAGAAACTGTAATGAAGATAAAAGTCATCCACTAAATAGAAAATATACAAACACCATACAAAAAGAAAATGGACAAGCACCAAGATATAGAAAGAATTTATAAAACTGAACAGCATTAACAAAAAAAATTTAAACAGGGAGGGAAGCTAAACAAATGTCACTGAAGATGACATAAAGATGGCTAAGAGGCATATCAAAGATGCTAGTTATCACTTATTATCAAGGAAAATTATGTCAAAGCAATAAGGAGATTATCACCTCACACCAGTGAGAACAGCCTATGTACATCAAAGGGCCAGAAACAAGTGTTGGACTCCTCTTTCATTGCTGATGGAATTTAGATGGGCAAACCCTTTGTGAAAACAATATGAAGATTTTTCCCCCAAAATGTTAAAATATAACTACCACAAGATCCAGTAATTTTTTATTCTACTGGTATTTATCTAACGAACATAGATGGTCAGAGAGATAACACAGCAGCCAAGGCACTGCCTTATTTGGGCATCTCAGTTTGATATGGACATCATATATGATTCCCAACCACAGCCAAGATTGGTCTCTGATCACAGAGACCTATACTCAGGCCTGTAATAAGACTGAGTATAGCCAGGTGTGACTCCAACCCTTCTCCCAAGAATGCTTATTTTGTGTGTCTGTGTGGAAATTCATCGATTTGGATGAAGCTCTCTTTTAAATGTATGCTTTGAAGTAACATCGATATGTATCAATGTTTTGTTTCAGAAGTACTGAGTTACCACATCCTAGACTCACTGCCAAAGTGCTAATATTCTCCGCCACAGTCCTGTGACCCATTTCAGCAATCCCCCTCAGTTCTGTGGTCAAAGTCTATGAGTTTCTTTTCACTGGAAATGGTCTCTCTTCCCCTGTTTTGTTTCTTTATATTCTGCATACAAGTGAGATTATATAATATTTGAGGGCAATTAAACTTAAGACCTTATACATGGAGGGCATAAACTCTACCCTGAGCATTTCCCACACCCTTTTTACGTATTTTTGTTTGGTCATAAAGTCAGTTATTAAATTTGATCCCTTTCCCGGTAACTCAAGTTCTCTTCTGGATCCAGGATTCATCCTTTTATTTAGTACCTGATCATCCACACACACTCCAACCTCCAGTCCTCTACATTGATTTCAATCCCCCCCCACACACACTCATTTCCAAGATTTTCTTCAGATTCTTGCCTAGAAGCAACAGGAATAATTTTTCCTGGAAGCCATATATTACTATCTATTTAAAGTCAGTAAAGTCTCTAAAGTTATATGCTTAGAGCACAGTTACCATTAGTAATGAAAGAAGACACTTCTGTTTTCATATATATATATATGAAATAAATATATATATAAATATATATATAAGCTTTACAATAATAGGCACCAGCTGAGCGGAGGGTCTGGAGAGATAGTACAGTGGGCTTGCCTTTCATGCTGTGATCTGTATTTGATCCCTGTTCCACATATGATCCCCCAACCTGTACCCAGAGTGTCCCTGAGCACAGAGCCAGGAGTAAGCCCTGAGCACTGCCAGGTCTGGACACAGAATAAAGAAAGCAGGCTGTGGTGCAAAGGGACATTTGGAAGTTCTCATGTGATGGTTCAGCTTCTGCCTCAAAGATAGAAATGACAGAAGCTCTAAAGAGCAAAACTCAGCTGTGGAGAACTGGTTAGGTAATTCTTTAGATGACTAAAAATGAGCAGTTGTGAGATTCCAGGTCTGGTGATATAGCATGAAAGTATGTTGAAGATGAAAATATATTTCATTTTTCTTCTCTTGGTATTTGAAGATATTTTAAATTTTGTAAATCGTGCATAGATTTTACTAATAGATAAATTACAAAATTATTTTCCTTCTACATTGGTAAAATTAACAGAGAGTTGATAAGAAATTAAGTCTAGATACACATTTGTTATCTCGAAATCTTGGTAAAGAAAATTATGTAGAAAAGCTAGAGATATTTAACATAGTTAAAACATTTTTAGCACTTGTGAGTTTATAACCATTTATCAATGACTCACAATCTTTGTGCTTATAAGAGAAACTCTGATATGGTAGTTCAGTAGCCCAGATCTCAAATGTACATTATTGAATATATTCTAATTCTGTGATAGCCAGTTTCTTGATAAACCTTCAGAACGCTGGTCTTAAAAGAGGGACAGCAAGGTATCTGTGATCTGTATAATTTATGTGCTAGAATTAGCCTATCAAGTTGTCTTTCCCACCAATTTTATTCTGACTCTGAAGGGTTAGATTTATCCTTCTGTTTCAGTGAAATACTGTATACTTTGTTAGCTTGCAAGAATAGAATACAGTTTCAATAATTAGCCAAGCAGTTCTAATGGCAAACTGTATTTACAAAGGAATCATAAGATGGTAATGAGCAAAGCTAAAAGCCTCAGGCAGACACATTTTAATGCTTGGATGACAGTGGCCACAGCTGATTGCAATATATAACCGCAGTCTAATAAGAAATTCATCTTGAAGGATTGCCGAAATTCCTATACATGAATTTCCTAGAAGAGATAAAGTAATAGATATAATGTCACATTGTACTGAGGAATTTATTCAAAATACATTATACTTATATGAAGCGAGGGTCTCCAAGACATAATTGAACACTTTAAGAACAATCTGAGAAGGAGGAAAGCTGCAACAATGAAACGTGTGTGATGAACGAAGAATTATATGTTGCATATCTTCAGCTGAAAGAAATGTAGCTTGAACAAGTGGAACCTTCGAGATCTTAGTTCTGCGACCATAGAGTAGCCAGGGAAACAAGCCTATGCAGTGAGAATATAATGGAATTTTGAGTTCAGGTAGACAGAAAGAGAAGGTACTAAACCCAGTTCATTATTTTTTAAGGGGATGGGCATTATTCATTCTCTTTCATCATTTATGAGCTTGTGCACTGCTCTTGATTGTATTGCTTTGACACACACATACACACACGCACACACACACAATCCAAAGTGAAGATGGAAGGCATAGATGAGAACAGAAAAGGAATGTAGTTGTGATTGGACAGAGGTAAGAATGGGATGGAATGAAAGGAAAATAACAGATGTATAATGGTACACTGACTTCTCACATTCTAGTTCAAATAATTAAAAACCCACAGGAATGTCATGCTACCATTCATCAGTAATCTATTTTACACTCTTTGGTGAACTTTTATGATGTGCAAAAGTTTGTTAGGATCTTGACTAGGGAAATATATTTCCTTTTTCATTTTCTAAGTACAGGATCTAAAACTGGCACAAAACAAAAACACAAAATTCTATTTCTTCCTCCCAGTAAGAAGAAAGGAAGAGAAAGAGGAGGTGAGTGAGAGGGAGAAATAGTGAGAATCATTTCAATGTGAAACATATGACTTAACTTTATAGAATCATGGAGTATTATAGACATCAGCTCTACTCTATATTAAAAACCAGGCAAATATAATAAAATTAACTACTAAATTTATAAATAATATAAATGCTTACAAAATTATCACTTGTCACTTGTCTTCCCGTTGTTTTCGATTTGCTCCAGCGGCACCAGTAACATCTCCATACGTCCTGTCACATGCTAGTGTAGCCCAAGGGTAACTGCTCACTCCAGGAACATGAAAAGTCTCAAACCATTCAGGTTATGGATTGAGGTCTATAATTGTAGAAAACAATAAAAAACAAGTTGCATTATAAAGTAAAAATATTCATCAAAATCCTGTCCATAAAGCTGAAGGAAACTAATTAAAATGGTAACTGGCTGTGTTTGGATTATTTCTATTTGAATAGAAACAATCCAAACACAGCCAGTCACCTAAAAGCCTGTTTTTTCAATTTGTTATGTATGGTACTATTCTTTGCTATGAAAATTAAATAGTACATATAAGAAAATGCATAATCTACTAGAGAGAGCCACATTTTAAGTATATATCACTACATATTCCATTTGAATATTTTATTAATATTTACATATGTGCTCTAGCTTTTGAATTCAGGTACTTACAATGTATGAATCCGTTTGTTGTTTGTACACATCTTTGTTAATGACTTATCATGAAATAATTGATACCTATTGGAAGAGGGCGCCACATCAATAGAGGTTATGAGACTGTGGTGTAGTCAACTGGCTTTCTCTATTTTATTTTGAAATCCTAGTTTTAATCACCTGATCACTTGAATCCCATTATTCATCAATTTGCTCGACGGGTGCCAGTAACATTTCCATTGGACCCTATCACGTGCCAATGTAGCCCAATGGCATCTGGTTGATTCAGGAATATGAATAGCCTCAAACCATTCCTTCAGGGTCTTTAGTTTTAATATAGTTATGAAAATGTATGCCATTATTTCCTTAATGTTCTTGTAATTCTTTTAGATGGAGTGGGATGCCGAGCTCCCCAGTAGAGTTCCTGGTGGTGCTTGGCTTGACAGTGTTGGACTAACAGTCTGGTGCTAAGATGTGGCTATGCAGTACTAATCAGATCCAGTTATGCAGACACTTTCAGGAACACTTGGGAAACATGAGGAGCTAAAGATCAAACTTGAAATCTCAAGCTTGCAGGGAATATGCTCTAGCTTTTGTAGGCTATCTCAGTGGATCCTGGTACCCTAGAATTAACCATTGTCCATGTATGTTAGTGATTAGATTTTATGCCAATAAAAGCACTAGTGAAATATGCCTTCCAGTAAACATATCAGAAAAATGAGAACAAAAAATTGAAGATAACTAAATCTGACTCAAGTACCATTGATTGTAAGTTCTTTTGCTATCCTGTGGCACTAATTCTAATATGATTACAAAAACTCATTTACTTCCAAGTTGGAAATTTGTGGACATTAAGATGGTAACTTGAGCTGCCTATCAATAAAAATATTTGGTAAAATATTTTTTTAAATAAACTGAATATAATAAAACATTTCAAATGCTTGGAAAATAGCCATTCACATAAACTAAGACACTGGGATTCCCCCCATCTCTTCCCTTTTTGTTTTTGTAGTGATGAGTGGGACCCATGTACTCTCGGTTGCCTTGCACTAGAGATTACACACTTTATTGCAATGTTTGGTATTCCATATAGCAGTGCTGCCTGGTTTGCATGGAGTACCCGGGACTGTTCTGGGGATCTAACTCTCATCCTCATGCCTGTAAGGTACTGAGCTATTCCCAGCCCTTCAAGAATTCCACTTCTATCTCAGTCAATCAGGGCTGGACTTAGTAACTTCTTTGGAGTAGGTTTAAAGTAAGAAAAAAAATTAAATCTTAGTTTAGTTAAAATCAACAGGGGCATCTAAAATAAACAGGACAGAGCCTGGGAGGTGGATCAGAGAAATAAGTGCATGCTTTGCAGAGTTCAATCCCTGGTCAGTCATGGGCCTCTGAACACTGCTAGGAGTGACCCCTGAGAATTGCACTTGGTGTATAAACACTACCCACCTGTTGGAGGACAGATTTAGCTAATCTGGGAGCTTTGTTGTTTTGCCCACACCCAGCTTAATCTTATTTAAGTCAAGGTTTATTCTAATGAGACTTCTCTTCTATGTAAACACTGCTAGAGGGTGTGGCAGTTACAGAAGTCACCTTGATTGAATAACTTCTGACTTATACATCTACTAAGACTTCTATGTTTTCTAGATTGGGCACAGCTCCTCTTTATACCCACTGCACCCAGCGTGGGACAGTTAGAATTTACCAGGAGACTACCACCCTGGCTACGCTGAGACTATAGGAAGACTATAGGAAGGATCATACTAGTTTGCTCTAAGCAGGCGAGTGTGACCCTTTCAGTACACGAGAACAAGATACTCAGAATCACCCTGGTGCCGATAATAATAAGAAGGACCTTGTGGGTACCATCTAGATTACATGAAGCTCATGAAGTTAAGATGTATTACTTTATATCAGCCCTCTCTCTCTCAGTGTTTTACATAAAAGATAATCTCCTTAGTCCTTGGCATAACCTTTGTTTATACCTGCAATAGGGTGTGGCACTACACTCTGTTTAGGGTTCTTTGTTGACATGACCCTCCCTGTCACAAATCGGATTACTTTGGTGTATATAAGGGGGTTGACTTGAGGCCCCTTCATGCTTCACTTTTACCTTTTGGCTTTGGGTCTCTTCACCTTTTGCCTTTTGGCTCCTGCAGCTTTTGGCTTTTGGCTTTTGGCCTTTTGCTCTTTGGCATTTTGCTCCTTCTTCTGGGTAGGACTCAGCTCGGGTGAGATCCCTCTCTCTTTGGTGGGAGACTTAGGCTCTTTTGTATGGTCTTAAGTTCGGACCAGAGCTAAAGTTTGTTCATTATATTGGAGTGCTGTGGAAGAGCTTTTGTACTATTAAAAGTCTTATGGAACTGCACCGGACTCGTGAGTTTTCATCTGTTCTCCTGGCATCCTCGGAGGTAGAAGAGAATCTCTGTCCTGACACTATTGGGGACCCCAGTGGCCGTTCCCGACACCCACCCACACCTCACTGTAGGGATGGATCCCTAAACCAAAATTACTCAGTAAGATACATAAATCTAATGTAAAGGTGTTTATACTGTTGTATAAGGTTGAGTGTGTGTCTGTTGCAGGACTCCTCTAAGAGCCTCTGCATCTGTCCTGTATTGCCTCCTGCAGATCACTTCATAGATAGGGGGGTAGTCTGAATGTGGCAGTTTATCTGACCATTTATTATGTACTGACTGGTATAAATATTCTCTCATGCTCCCACAATCATCCTGGGACTAGCTGGATCTTACCAGCATATTTGCCTGGCCACGTTGGATCTCTAAGTAATTAGACCAGAGAGAACTGCTGTTTGCCTCCAAGCAAGCAAGCTCCCTGATAACTCAAAGACAACTAAAATACAAAACTACCATTGTCAGGGCGCTCCGCGGGGTCCCCGACAGTGCCGGGGAAGCGAGTTCCCTTCTACCTCCGAAGCCGGTGAGGAATGGATGAACACTCAGGAATCTGATGCGGTTTTAAAAGGCTTTACTTATCACAGGTTCAGGCATACAAATCGGCAAAAAGGAAAAACCCGATGCTTAGGATTCCAGGCTAGAACCCCAGCCATGTGTAGGCCAAGATGGCGACCACCACGTGTAAAAACTTCCAAGGGGAATAAGCGCTCACGGGGCGAGATCCCACAGGGAAGAAGGCCAAAAGCCAAAAGCCACAGGAGCCAAAAGCTGAAGGCTGAGGAACCAAAAGGCAAAGCGTGAAGGGGCCTCAAGTCAGCCCCTTATATACACCAAAGTAACCCAATCGGGAGGTTGTCATGCCAACAAAGAACCCTAAACAGAGTGTAGTGCCACACCCTATTGTAGGTATAAACAAAGGTTACACCAAGGACTAATCCCGAGATTATCTCTTATGTAAAACACTAGAGAGAGAGGGGGCTGATATAAAGTAATACATCTTAACTTCATGAGCTTCATGTAATCTAGATGGTACCCACATGGTCCTTATTATTATCTGCACCAGTATGATTCTGAGTATCTTGTTCTCGTACTGAAAGGGTCATACTCACCTGCTTAGAGCAAACTAGTATGATCCTTCCTATAGTCTTCCTTTAGTCTCAGCGTAGCCAGGGTGGTAGTCTCCTGGTAAATTCTAACTTTGTCCCACGTTGGGTGCAGTGGGTATAAAGAGGAGCTGTGCCCAATCTAGAAAACATAGAAGTCTTAGTAGATGTATAAGTCAGAGTTATTCAATCAAGGTGACTTCTGTAACTGCCACACCCTCTAGCAGTGTTTACATAGAAGAGAGATCTCATTAGAATGAACCTTGGCTTAAATAAGATTAAGCTGGGAGTGAGCAAAACAACAAAACTCCCAGATTAGCTAAACATGTCCTCCAACATACCATGAAGTAGACGAGACTCTTGTGAAGGCTTGGAGAAATATTTAACTGGCATTAGTATTAGTCTTTGGTACAGAGACATGCCATCTCAGAAACCCCCTTCTCTACCCTATAAAGGCATTTCCAGGCAGATCTTGGCTCAAAAAACTAGCATATAATAGGGTCTAGGTGAGGTGCTGGGAGAAATTACCCAAGGGCATTTGACCTTTCCTGTTTCCCTTAATAGTGGGAGGTCTGAGTTGCAGGGGTATAAAACCAGTCCCCTTCCTCTCTTTCTCTCTCTCTCTCTCTCTCTCTCTCTCTCTCTCTCTCTCTCTCTCTCTCTTTCTCTCTCTCCTCTTTTTGGGCTCTCTTTTGGGGCTTGTGCTCTTCTTGGGAGTCTTTGCCTCCTCTTTACAGGGCCTTTACACGTGGTGGCCGCCATCTTGGCCTACATGTGCCTGGGTTTCTAGCCGGGAATCCTAAGTACAGGGTTTTTCCTATTGCTGATTTGTATGCTTGAACATGTGATAAGTAAAGCTTTTTAAAACTGCATTGGATTCCTGAGTATTCATCCATTCCCGCCGACTTTGGAGGTAGAAGGGAACTCACTTCCCGGCACTGTTGGGGACCCGGCGGCATCCCGACATGTGTTTATGTGAGTGTGATTGCATGATGAAACTATGTGCATAACTTTCCCTGATAGAGAACAAAACTCTGCTGGTACCAAGAGCAGCTCAAGAGAATTTTAATGTTTCTCTTCCCATTAGAGCATTTTCTATATTTCTTATATACGTAGCAGATATTTTATTAGTCTTATAAGAAATGCTCTGACAGTGTAGCCTCCTAATTCATCTCATCTAATGCTCCAACTAAGATTGGAGAAATATCATGTAAAATTCTGGGACCTTCAAAATTTATAAAGTTTTTTGGGGATTCAGAGACTTCTCTCTATTTGAAGTTTTATTGTATCATCATGAGCTAGACAATCACAAAACTGTTCATGATTGGGTTTCAGTCATACAGTGGTCCACCGCCATCCCTCCACCAGTGCACAGTTCCTACCACCAGTCTCCAGTTTCATTCACCCAATCTGCCTCCAGGGCAGGCACTTCTCTCTCTGTGTCTGTCTGTCTGTCTGTCTGTCTCTCTCTCCCCTTTTGCACATTGTGGTTTGCTAAACATACACTGAGGGGTTATCATGTGTGTCCCTTTACCTACTTTTCAATACTCAGTTCTGGTGTAGTGTTACCATTTCCAACTGTTATTGGCAAACTGGCTCCTTCTCTATCTTACTTAACTTCAGTCACCAACACACTTGTGCTAGATTCCAACCATTGACCCCCTGGCCCCTGTTTTGCCTGGCCTTGAATATTAGCTGAGACTCTTGCAGTGAATCCTTGTTTCTTTTCTTTCTTCTGACACTAATCAGACTTTGGTATCTGTGAAATACATTTCTATAGGAGTATTTTTTCTTTTATAAATTTTATTATACCACTGTGAGATAAACCGTTACAAAGCTGTTCATGATCTGACTTCAGTCATACAGTGTTCCAGCACCCATCCCTCCTCCAGTGCCCCTTTCCCAACACTAATGAAAGAGGAAGCCTCAGTCTCCCCTTGCCAACCTGAGAGAAGCTCACAGTTTCCCCCTAGCCAGCAGTTCCATTTGTCCCCATTGACCTACCCCACCTCATCCTAAGGCCCTATCTTTAACATTCCTGGTTTCCCCAGGACCATACAATTCTGTCTGGAACTGGGAGTCACAAGACTAAGATAATAATCAATACCTGAGGCAGATAGCTGGAAAGACCCAAACCAGCCAGACCACCCTGAAATTTCTGGCATTCTCTATAATACTTGGTTGATAACAATGCAGAAGGCCTTTAAAAGAGCCTACACAAAATCTCTTACTTTTAACTTAGTCCTATATTAAGTTCCTCCCTGCAAGGGGATTTTCTTTCCTTTCTCCTCTACTTTCCAATAAACTTTTCTACTTTCCAATTCTGAGTCTGAGCATCTTTATTATTCAATATTTTCATTCTTGAAAATATTGAAGAAACTGAGGAATTGTGATGGAGCACAGAGATCAGCCGCTGCCACCGCCGCTTCTGCCTCACCTGCATCATTTGGGGGGCTCGTCCAGGATCACACCCACAGCAGAAGAGCCTTAAGTGTGGCCAGACTCCAGACCTGTTACCTGTCTCTTTGTTTTCGGATACCTAGTCCTGTAGCCCTACCTGGAAAACGGGTATCCACCCACCAGTTAGAAGGTGACTAGCACCGCGTGGCCGTTCTTAAGGTGGATGATAGGTCTGTCCGGCTTCCCTTCTCTATGATCCCCACTTTCTCCTGGAGAGTGGAATGTCGCAGTTTAGGGAATCGGGTTCCTTTTCTGGCAACCCCAAAAGTCTTCCTCTGCCTTCTGTCCCAGTGGCCCAAGAGGAGCACGTGCCCTAACAGCAGCATAAGTGGCCTGCCAATGCCTCACCTGGGCTTAGAGGCTCGCAACTAGCCCCCAGCATGCGCCCTGAGATATCCTCTTCTTAGTCTCTATCCTCTGGTCTCACCAGAACTCAGAACCCCTAGACTCTCTTCTTGGTGGGACCTATTTTCATTGGAACTGACCCTGAGAAAGTTTGCTTCCCTGGGAGAGATCTTTGTGCTTTCTAAAAGAGCAGTGTTCTGCCCTCACTAGGGAAAGGGAACGTTTTTACTCCTTCAGGGCCTAATCATTTCAGAGTAATGTTCCTTAACCTAATTGATCTGGTCTTTTGTCTTGCAGATGATGAAAGCTTCAAAAACTCAACTTTCATTCATTGCCTGGGCCCCATTAAACTAAGGTAGTAAGGAGATTTTACCTCTTCTAGCCAGAGTCTACAAGCCCCTTTTTCAGCATGAAGCAATTACAGAAGACAGACCTTAAAGATTTAGGGTGGTGAAATCTCTAAGGGTGATTGATGTAGACAGGCAGACAGGGGGTCTCTAAGGCAACAAAGTTTCACCCTAAGGCTGTCCAGATTCACCTGTTTGGAAACTGGAACCAAGACTTGATAAGACCCTCAGAAGACCCTAAAGAATCTGGATCAACCTGTCTCAGTCCGTAATCTGGTTACATTCCAGGACAGAAGACCCAGAAGGAACAGAGATCTAGAAAAGGAGATTTTCAAAGAAGACCACTCCCAAAGTCAAATCCCCTTGGCAACGGCCCTAGCAACCGAGGTTGAAGTCCCATATGGGAGTAGCTTGGGAAGAAATCTATAAAAGCCGTCCTGACCAAAAGGCCGGTGCACACATGCTGCCTGGGCACACATGCTGCCTGAGCCATGTGGCCGAGCACATGTGGTGCCCGAGCACGTGTGTCGCCCCCTTGAGACATACACTCTCACTCTCACTTTCCCTCCTCCTTCCCTTTCCTAAAATCTCCTTAATAAAAGCTGTTTTACTTCACTGCTCGTAGACTCCTGAAAATTATTTTTCTGTGAGGAAGACAAGAACCTTGCGGAAACCCTGAGTAAGGCCTAGGACTGACTTTCCTTTCCTACAAAGAGCAATTCCACGCTCCAGCCTGAGTCCGTGGCTCCCGAGATATCTCGGGTGGTGGGGATCAACTCCTGTATCTAGAAATCAAGCGGACATCAGGTGTGGCTTGACAGCCACCTCGTGAGGCTAGTGGGGCTCAGGCCCATACCATGCAGGGGCTCATCGCAGACTTTATCAGTCCTTAACCTGCCCAGCAGGTCCCAGGCGGCCGAGGCAGCTGGGGAGAAAGAGACCATCTCCCTCCCCTTCTGGCCGCACATAAGCCAGCCATGAGGCCCACCTGCATAAGAATGTCCCCAGATTGCCTCCTCACCCCTCCAGCCTACCTTTATTGCAGACACTTTTCTTCTCTCTTGTCTTTATCCCTCTCTAAACTGCAACTGTGAAGGAAATCATAAAATTCAAATATGAAAATAAATTTCAAGCTTCCAGAATGGTAAGAAGTGCCACACTGGTCACTATTAATTTCGCGATAGGAAGGGGAAATATCATTATTTAGAGAAGAAATTTTTATATATATACATATATATGTATATATACATATATAAACATTTATATATATATTTATATATATAAATTTATATATATATAAAAGTTTACTTCTGTTTATAAAGTTAAATTTTATTTATTGGGCAAATAATGGGTCTATCAAAAAGTAAACAGGCAATTTTCCAGGGACTAAGGATACGTCCGTGAACTAGACCTCATCCCTTATGCCCACCTGGAGGCAGGCAGCTTTGCGATTCTGATGCTTTTGAACACTGGCAGGCTCGCTGATGCTGGGAGGCCTAGTTCCTTTCTGCTCTACAATCTTTTCTCCATGCGGTCTTGCAACCTCCAGCATCACTCTTGTTGGGCTCTAAGCAGCTAGTATTGGGACCTGGCACTTTCTGCCATAAGGCCCTGGGGACAGGGTCCAGAGCTGGGCCCTGTTCTCAGGGCAGTGGAGCTTCCAGATGCTCAAGAGTTTACACCTATGTGAAAGACATCTGTGCTTATCCAATGGGAGACTGGCAGGGAAATGATTTACATCTTAAGTGAGGCAGGATGTGCCTGGTCTTCTGATCACAGGAAAATATGTAAATCAATGATTGTTACCTTGCAAATGCTAAATCTGTGATTGTTGTCTGTTGCAATGACCTGGAAGCTTGCAAACACCCAATGATTTGTACTTGTACCCCCTCCACCCAAATATTGTATAAAAGGGTTAAACTGTGTTCAGTAAAATGAGTACTGCTATCCAGAACTCCCAGCTGCATCGATGTCTTTCTTTTTTCCTTTCTTAGCAGCAGAGGCGAGGCAGAGTTTCTCCCAAGTCCATCCCTCTCCTTATTCACAGGGATGAAGTCTGGCAACTCCCTTCTCTCTGGGAGAGATGCCTTCTCTGTTCTTTACTTTCTTCCTTCTCTGCCCAACAACTCCCACAAGATTCACCCTTTCTTTCAACATGTTTCCCATCAGACAACTGGAAGCCCAGAAAGCCGATTATCTCTAATTAGTTTTGGATTTTTGTGCTATAACACAAGCCTTCCCTCTGGCAAGTTAACACTAGAACCCAGCCTGATAGGAACGACAAGGGGAAAAGCTCATAGAAGAATGAAGCACAAGATGTCTTGACACTACAAACCTTCAAGGAAATTTGGCCAGGTCCTAGAAAACGGTTGCTTTAGCAGTTCGTTCAACTTTTTGACTTCCTAGGGACTTTCTTATTAGTTTAGCCTAATCTTTCATTTTTCCCCCAATTTTTTTTTGTGTCATACCCTAGTGTGTTCAGGTGTTACTCCTATTTCTGCTCTCGGAGATGGTTCCTGGCAGCTTGAGGGACTATATGGGCTACTGTGGATTGAACCTGGATCAGTGCATACAAGCAAGTTGCCTTATCTGCTAAACCAACTCTCTCCCCAACATAGACTACCCTTTATGCAATAGATAAAATCTCATGAATATGATCACTATCACTATCACTATCTTCCCGTTGATCATCTATTTGCTAGAGCGGGCACCAGTAATATCTCCATATGTCCTGTCTCATGCTAGTAGAACCCAAAGGCATCCGCTTGCTCCAGGAACATAAAGAGCCTCAAACCTTTATATTAGGTCATGGGAATGACCTAATATAAATGTTACTGGTATTTGGCATATCAAATACGACATGAGCAGCTTGCCAGGCTTGCCGTGCGGGTGGCATACTGTTGTAGTCACCTCTAAATAAAGCAAATATTGATAAACCGCATGGCTGTGCGAGCCGGGCTGTGATAGTCTGGTCTGCTGGGTGGAGTTGAATATGATGTCTCTGATATTTGTGTATATCTAGGCTTATTTATATATTCTTATCCAAATTAAAAATAGATGAAGCAGAAATATTTTGGGTTTTTGCACCTACTTTTCCCATTAAGTTTTCCTATTTAACTTCTACACACTTAAAACAGTTATTTGGGAGACTAAAGCAATTGAATATAAGAAATTATACTATTGGTTACTATTTCAAAAGAAATGGCATACTACATTTAGATCTCAGATAGGGATTCAACAATTGAGAAAAAGGATGATCTACTAAACCAAAGAGAGATTTTGTCATGACGATCCTTAAGGTAGTCTGTCATAGTTTAGTTCTTTTATAATCAAAGGCTAAACTTTGGGTTTTTGAAGCCAGCATTTATGTGAGTCTAGACATTAATGCTGATGTGAATAGGAATATGATTCGGTCTTGGAACAGAATACAAATAGTAGTGTGCACAAATGAGGGGGGAAAATGCTATAATTTGTCCAATTTTCTAAATATGTTCACAGCTGGTTATGTTGAACATAGCATTTAACTTTGACTTTTGACAACTTTGGCATTTCTGTCAAAGTCAACTTGAGGATGACTATCAATTCCTTGACTCCTAAACCATAGACCATAGACTCTCTCTCTCTCTCTCTCTCTCTCTCTCTCTCTCTCTCTCTCCTCTCATTCTCTCTTTCCATCTTTCTTTCTGCCTCTCTGACTCTCTTTCCACCACCAGCCATATCAAATTTGGAATCAGAAGAACATCTGAATGGAACAGAGATTCTTCGCTAATAACAGTGTATGTTTGCTTTTTATTCAGTTCCCATCATCCTTATCCTAAACACTTCCTAGTCTATTGCTTCTATTGTGTTCAATACAATCCTCTTCCCTACAGTCTTTGGTAGGAGTCCAGATTGCTTTTCAAGTTCTAGACATTGCAAGAGTAATATATGAAAACAAAACAAAATCTCCTCTAATGCATGCTGGTTAAGAGGTTTGGCTAAGTTTAAAGATTTATTACCCTCAGAAGCAAATGTCTAAGGGGCTTATTTTTTTAGTGGTTTCTATGGATATCTGTTTGCTTTGGATTTTTATATTAATTATTTATACCCAACTGCATATGTGCATAAAAAATAATTCATAACCTCATCTCAGTAATCTGCAAGTAGAAAAAGGGACTGAATCACTGATTTGGTCTTCTGTTAAAATAGTGGAACAGGCATTCAGCTCAAAGTAGTGGTGACTTTACTTACAAGGAAGAATTTTTGAGTCTAATTTTTTCTGGAATCTAGGCCTGCACAATATAGAAAAATTTACAAGGGGATTTTATTTGGAATTTCTATGCTTCAACAAAATTTAACCATTTTGTACTTCACCTTTTATGGGCCACAATTATTTCCTCAGGTATTCTATAGAGAGGAATGAGAAGAAGGTGGGGACAGAAAGAGGGAGAAAGAAATAAATGTGATTGAATGCATACAGAGTAATTAACTTTTCTAAGTATTTTCATAAGATTATAATGCATATATTTATATAATTTGGGATTAGATGTATGATACTTTTTTTTTGGGGGTGGGGAGGGCACACCCCCACAGTGTGCAGAACTCTTTACTCCTGGCTCTGTGTTCATTCCTAGCACAACTTGTGGGATCATATGTTGTGCCATGGATGGAACCTGGGTTGGGCGTGTGCAAAACAAGTCCTTACTTGCTGTACTATCTCTCCAGTCCCATTCTCATGGTATCTCTTATATTCATTGAAAATTATTTAAAGTCTGTGAAACTACTATTGCTCACAGGAATCCAAAGTATTAATGTACAAAAAATAGGAATAAAATTAGCTTCAGAATGATTAAAACCCAGAGTGACTGGATACATAGATACAGAAATGGATCATAGGGGCTGGGTGATAGCCCAGCGGTGAAGGCGTTTGCCTTGCACACGGCCGGCCTGTGCAGGCCCAGGTTCGATCCCCGGCATCTCATTTGGTTCCCGAGCACCGCCAGGAGTAATTCCTGAGTGCAGAGCCAGGAGTAACCCCTGATCGTAGCCAGGTGTGACCCAAAAAAGCAAAAAAAAAAAAAAAGATGGATCATATATTTTAGGAGATTAACTTTAATAAATAAAATATGCATTTCTCAAAACTAAGCAAAATTTAGTTTTTTTACAGAAAGTTAAATATTATTAAAAGTGAATATTATTTTTGAAGCAAAATGTAAATAAGCAAGACCTTTTCCTCTTTTTAATAATAGAAAAGGAACATTTGAGTCCTCTATACTGGTGAATGCGCTAAGGTTTTGTTGCAAATATTCAACATTTACACTTTATAAAGACAAGACTACATATATAGTCTCAACTGCTAGCCCAAGTGGTAACCTTGGATTTCAGTCAGGGTTGCCTAGTTTCAAAGACTCTACCTTATATTGTACGATAGTACTACTCTTTTTTTTATTTTATTTTTTTTTTTTTTTATTTATTTATTTTTTTTTTTTGCTTTTTGGGTCACACCCGGCAATGCTCAAGGGTTACTCCTGGCTCTGCACTCAGGAATTACTCCTGGCGGTGCTCGGGGACCATATGGGATGCCGGGGATCGAACCGAGCCGGCAAGAGCCGGCCGCGTGCAAGGCAAACGCCCTACCCGCTGGGCTATAGCTCCGGCCCTTTTTTTTATTTTTTAAAAAATATTTTATCATACCACTGTGAGATATACAATTACAAGACGTTCGTGTTTGAGTTTCAGTCATACAGTGTTCCAGAACCATCCCTCCACCAGTGCCCATTTCCCACCACCAATGTCCCCGATTCCCTCCCCTATCCCCCCATCCTTCCTCTATGGCAGGTTCTTTATCTCTTCTCTCTCTCTCTCTCTCTCTCTCTCTCTCTCTCTCTCTCTCTCTCTCTCTCTCTTGCTTCCCTTACATTGTGGGTTGTAATACATTCATTTAGAGGTTATTATGTGTATCTTTTTGCCTATATTCAAAGCTTAGTTCTCGGATGGTATCATCATTTTCAATGTTTATCAGCACATTGTGCCCTTCTCTGTCTTACCTAGCCTCTGACTCCGACATGTTTGTGGTATACCAGATTTTTTTTTCTCGCTTTTTTGGGTCACACCCGGCAATGCTCAGGGATTTCTCCTGGCTCTGCACTTAGGAATTACCCTGGCGGTGCTAGGGGGGACCATATGGGATGCTGGGATCGAACCCAGGCCAGCACTGGGCGGCCGCATGCAAGGCAAACGCCCTACCCCCTGGGCTATCGCTCCAGCCCCGGTATACCAGATTTTGAGATAAACCCCACACGTCTTGGGGATCGGGCTGTATACACGGTGGAGTCTGGACCAGAGGATGACTGTGGTTGTGTCATGTGAGGTTTTCTGGCGGAGGACAGGCCGAGGAGCAAAAACCTGCCCCCCACTCCAAGACGCCCCATCAATCTAGCACAGGGCTGACAGGCAGAGACTCTGCCCTGCACCTGAATACCTGGTGTCCAGCCAAGAGCCCCAGCAGCAGTTCTGGGTGGGGCCACCGGGCCTTTGTGGAGGGAACCAATGTCGGGGGAGGAGGCCCTAGTCCAGACTCCCTAAAGACCTGGTTGGCATAGTGGCCAAGTCCCGCATGCTGGGCTTGAACTCGGCTTCTTTCTTTTTATTTTTTTTAGCTTTTTAAAAAATTTTTGAATTTTTACAATTACAAAGATATACAATTAAAAAGTTCATATTTGGGTTTTGGTCATACAGTGTTCCAGCACCCGTCCCTCCACCAGTGCCCATCTCCCACCACCAACGTCCCGGTTCCCTCCCCCTCCCCCAACCCTCCTCCATGGCAGGTTCTTTATTTCTTTCCCTTTCTCTCTCTTTCTCTTTTCCTTCCCTTCCAGATTATGGATTACAGAACATACATTAAAGGATTGTCATGTGTATCTTTTTGCCTCTATTTAATGCTCAGTTCTAGGTTGGCATTAGTACCCTTGACAATTGTTAGCACACTGTTCCATTTTCTGTCTTACCTAGCCTCTGACTCCCACAGGTTTGCGATAATTTTCACCTTTGACAAGACCTCCTGATATATGTTTCACTTGACCTTGGATATTGGTATCATAATATGATATTACTACTCTTATATCTGTACTTGAGGATGACTATCAAAACCTTGAATCCTAAACCACAGTCACTTTTTCTTTCTTTCTCTCTGTCTCTCTCTGTCTCTCTCTCTCTCTCTCTGTCTCTCTGTCTCTCTGTCTTTCTGTCTCTCTGTTTCTGTTTCTGTCTCTGTCTCTGTCTCTATCTCTCTCCTTCTCTGCCTCTCTGCCTCTCTCCCCACCACCAGACATATCAAATTTGGAATCAGAAGAACTTTTTGGAAAAAAGTTTTTAAAGAAAATATACCTTTAAGGAAAAGATACTTTAAAGAGAAAGTGTGTAGAGCCTCAGGCCCTTGCCTGTAAGTTTTTCTTTTTCTTTTTTTTTTTTTTTTTTTGCAGTATTGCAATATTCATTTATATTTTCCATATTTTTCTGGGCATATAAATAACTTTTTTTTGTTTGCTTCTTGGGTCACATCCAGCAGTGCTCAGGGGTTGCTCCTGGCTCTGTACTGAGGAAATACTCCTAGTGGTGCTTGGGGACCAAATGGGATGCCGGGGATCAAACTCATGTCAGCTGCCTGCGAGGCAAACACCTCCCTCTGTACTATTATTCCAGCCCATGACTTTCAGTTATATTTACATATAGAAAAGTTTACACTCAATAGTGTTTGATTATGAAAGTCTATTTTCCTTTTATTATTAATTTTTTTTTGCTTTGTTTTTTGGGGCATGCCGGCAATGCTAAGGGGTTATCCCTGGTTCTGCCCCTCAGGAATTACTCCTGACAGTCCTCAGCTGACCGTATGGGATAAATTCGGACCAAACCTGGATTGGCAGCATATAAAGCAAATGCAACCAACACTACTATAGTTCCAGAACATGGTTATGGAAGTCTTGGCATAACTCCTGCCACAATGCAGAAAGAGAACACTTTTTCACTATGAAACTTTCAGCAACTAAAGTATAGTTAGTTAAAAATTATTATTATTATTATTATTATTATTATTATTATTATTATTATTATTGATGACATTCAGTCATAAAGTTGTCTCTGATTTGGTTTTAGTCATACAATGTTCCAACACCTATCCCTTCACCAGTGTGTGTTTCCCACCACCAATGTCCCCAGTTTTCCTCCCTAGTCCCTCAGCCTGACTCTGTGGCAGAGACTTTTCTTCTCTGTCCTGTGCTCTCTCTCTCTCCCTCTCTCTCTCTTTCTTCCCCCTTGGGCATTATGGTTTGCATTACAGTTGATGAAAGGTTATCATGTATATCCCTTTGCCTCCTTTCAACACTCAGTTCTTGACCAGAGTGATCACTTCCAACTGTCATTGACATAGTGGTTCCTTCTCCATCCTAACTGAGCTCACCCCACTTATGGCGAGCTTCCAGCTGTGGACCAGACCTATGCTTATCAGTTTGAACTAATCATAGATCAAGTCAAGCAAAGGGAGCATTGAGGAGCTTGGCAGCTCACCCAGGTCAGACCAAACCACTTAGATAGAAACTAGTGAAGTTGAGGCAAAATAAGATCAAGAGATGAAATAATCCTTTTTGACTTCTAAGCCATTAGGACAGCATAATAAAAGAAAATGGATTTATTTCAGACACATTTATTGAGGCAGAGAGAGAGAGACACACACACATATGCTGGGAATATAGAAATGAGTTTTAAGAAAAACAGCATGTCAGAATTTCTTTGGTTGCAAGTGACAGAGTACCTAATGCAAAAGGTTGCAAGTGAAAAATAGATGATATTCTAAGGTGAAGTTTAGTCGTGATAGCTGACATGTTGAAGAAGTCATCTGACTTCAATAATGCCTTGATTTGGCCTTCAAAGAATGTCATTAGATATTCCCTACTCCAGAATTTTGAGGCTATGGATTTTTGCTGTTGATTTACTTTCTTCTACAGGTAAGAAATTGAGAGAAACCAAATAATCTCATAGGAGGACAAATTTTCCTGAATTAAATCTTATTGCTTCTGATTTTCCAGGCAGGATGTGGTGACATAGCTGAGGGAAGGAATGTGCCCAGTTGTTTTTGCCCTGGAGCCTGCTGGTGGCAGAAAAAACTGAAATTGTGAGATTAACATAGCAAGAAGTCAGAACGACCTTGGTGAGAAAATGTCTTTATGTAAATAATTATTTTATCTGATGTGACTATAAGGAAGTAAAATCCAGTCGATAAATAGTTTCCAACTTGATTACATACAACAAATTTCCTAACTTTTGAAGATAAATGGAAACAGGCCAGGTAGATGAGGTTGAAAAGGGAAGTTGTAGCAGTGGTTAAGAAACAATACAAAATAAAAACCTAGGGCATATTTGGGAACTCAATGACTGTGATGTATTTATTAGGTTTTCCAACAATGGGAGACAAAGGGAATGAGAAGAAAGTGCAGGACAATTGGGTCTATGGTTAGTTCTGGGAAAGACCATGCCTTTACATTTATTCCTAAGCAATGTGACCCTCTGAAGTTTTCCAAATGTTGCTCTGGGATAAGACAGGGAACTTTTTTTCCTTTAAGGGGTCTGGTTTGTGAAAATACTAGGTATTATTATAGCAACAGAATTTTGATCACTCACCTCTACTTCATATTTGCCATTTTAGTGTGAGAACTACAGATAACATATACGTGCGTGAAAATTGTTTCAGGAAAATTGCATTTGTGGATAATTTAATTTGAATTTCATGTAATTTTAATATTTCATAAAACATTATTTTTTTCACAGTTCATCACCCATGGCTCATGAGAGCCCTACCCTACAGAGATGCCTATTTCAAACCCATGTATGCTTGAACCAGAGACACAGATATATGGGGCAGAGGTGCTAGTAGTTCTCCCTGTTGTGAAGCAGGTTCATCCTGAAATGAATGAACTGAGAGCCTACCTACTACTAAGAGTATCCCACCTGCATGGCAGAGCTTGTCAAGCTACCAGTGTTGTATTCAATATGCCAAGTACAGTAGCAATGATGGACCTCATTCCCATGAGCTGAAGGAATAGGTTGAGGCTCTTCCTTGAGTGAGCAGATGCCCTTGGGATACACTAGCATGAGACAGGAGCAAATAGAGACTTTACTGGTGCCCGCTTGAGCAAATCGATGAACAATGGGAAGATAAGTGATAAGTGACATAAACCATTGATATAGACAAATGTTTTTTAGTCTGAGAGTAACAAAATTAAAAATAATAAGTGAATAATGAACAGATATGACCTGTGATCTTGATTGGCCTTTTTCAACACTTCTCTAAAATGATGTTTTCTGTTTCTAGATTACCCAAAGCAAACACAAAAGAAGCATCAAAATAATAATGGTTGAGGCAAGAAAAGCTACTTAGAGATCATTGCACTAATCCAGATTGAGCTTCCGTTCACTGAGGAACTGAAAAAACTGAGGTATGATAAGGAATCAAAAGTCTGGATAAGTGTAGAAAACTGGGAATTAGGTGAAAAGTCTCTCTTTGTCCTTAGATTAGGTTCTTCTAAGAGTTAACCTGGGTGATTAGCAAGAGGGCAAGATGGAGCCTAATAATACTAGCAGAAGGCAAAAAAGCAGTACAACGCAAAAGATTAGCAATGCTATTCTGGGGAGCAGTTGTGTGACAAGGATGATGGTATTCAGTTCTGCAGCCCAGCTAGGAGAGACTAGCATTGCCCTGTGAGGGAGACTGTAGAGATTTCAATGATTTCAACCACCTTATACTCAAGAAGGGATGCTGTGAAGGGAGGAGATGATTCTAAACTACTCTTGAGTGACATGGAGAAAAAGAACCTCAATGATTTTTATGCACTAAAAGCCAAACATTTTGCCTTGTCCTAAATTTTATAAATGCTTGTATTTCTTAATATTTTTAAGAGAAAATTAAGCAACTTTGGAAACAAGACTAAATTAGACTTTCCACAATCTACATAGGTGGATCCTAAATCAGGAAGATGTGATCTTTTTGGACTCTACTATTGTGGTCCATAGTGATTCATGAGTGCAGAGCCAGGAGTAACCCCTGAGAGTAACTGGGTATGACCGGAAAGCAGAAAAAAAAAAAAAAAGAACCAGCACTCTTGCTTTTATTTATTTTTGCTTTTTTATAGGTCACACCCAGCAATGTTCAGGGGTTATTCCTAACTCTTTGCTCAAGAATTACTGCTGGCAGTACTAGTGGAACCATATGCGATGCCAAGGATCAAACCCTTGTTGGCCACGTGCAAGGCAAAGGCCTTACTCGCTGTGCTAACGCTCCAGCCCCTTGATTTCTATTTTAAAGAGATTTCTTTGGGGCCGGAGTAATAGCACAACAGGGTGTTGTGTGCAACAGGCCTTGCACACAGCACACAGGGGTTTGATCTCCGCATCCCATATAATCCCCAGAGCACTGCCAGGAGAAAATTCCTGTCTGCAGTGCCAGGAGTAACCCCCTGAGCACTGTTGGGTGACCCCAAAAAGGGATAATTTTTGTTGGGCCAGGGGTTGGGTTGAGCCACGGGTGAGGGTTGAGTACAGCTTCGTACTCCAAATGCAGGATGTAGTCAGAAGGAAAAGGACAGATATAGAATGACTGCATTCATTAATAGGACATAAATAGATACCAGTGTTTTACTAAATGCGGGAAATGGTAATGGCAGATTAAAACTCACCATTGAATATACACAAAGAGACTTAAGTGATAAACTCTAAATATCTGCAGGGCTAGCCACAATGTGTAAAATAAGAGGGAGAGAGATGCAGAGACAGAGAGAGACAGAGAGAGAAAGAGAGGAAACTGGGGTACCTGCTATTAAGGCAGCATGGGGGTGGGCGGGAGGGGGTGGGGTACATTGGTGGTGGAAATGGGGCACTGGTGGAGGGATGGGTGCTGGTATACTGTATTACCAAGAACCAATTATGAACACCTTTGTAATTATATGTTTCACGGTGGTATAATAAAAAATTAAAAAAAAAACAAATGCAGGATGTAGGCAGTAACCTAGAGCAAGGACACAACCTACAAGAACTAAGCTCATGAAGCTCAAAATCTAAAGTATGCAAACCAATTGCAAAGAGACAGACATGGGGCAGAGCTGCTACTGGCTCTCACTGCCCAGCCGCTCATGAGGTGTCCGGGAGGGATGGCAGGTTCTAGCCCTGGCCCGCCACCCCAGCAGAGCCTCACAAGCCAGACAACCCCCACTACATGAGGACCTCCATTTTCCACATCCGGACTTCCCCTCGTCAGAACTCCACACAGCAGACCAGCCTGTCGCGGCCGCATGGTTTATCAATAAATGCTGGATTTTGAGATGACTACAAGAGTATGCTATCCGTACGGCAGAGCCTGGCAAGCTACCCATGTCGTATTTGATATGCCAGATACCAGTAACAATTATAGACCTCATTCCCATGACCTGATGGAATGGTTTGAGGCTCTTTATGTTCCTGGAGCAAGCAGGTGCCCCTGGACTCTACTTGCATGAGACAGGTCATATGGAGATGTTACTGGTGCCCGCTTGAGCAAATCAACGATGAATTGGAAGACAGTGATACTATTGTGGGCAAATTCACACCACTGACTTTTAGAATATTTGAATTGTTAAAAATTTATGAGATTATATTTCATACAAAAAATTTCATCAATATTTAGCGTTTAGCAGCACAGATGAATTCCTGCCATCTTGACATGAAGTCACTATATGTAAAGTGAGGAAATGAAAATCCCTTGATAGATGGATTGATCCATTAACACATCCTAAAAATCTCTGAAAATGTGTCCTTCAGCTTTTGAATCTAAGAGATTCAAAAGAGAATCTACATCTGAAATATAGTTCTGTAAAGGAAGCATTTATTCATATATGAGGTACAAATTAGTACCACAATAAATGTAAGGTTTCTTTTAAGATAGTTTCTCAAAAGATAAAAAGAAAAACCAGACATATGAGAACACTTGTAGTCCATTTGGAACTTTGATTCTAGTCATTTATTATATTAAATTCAATCAGCTTGATATGAATAAATTCTTTCTGAGATAGTTTTCAAAGGCCATATTCAATAAAGCAATGCTAAGACCACTTAATCAACCATTTAAGGCACAGATATAGTACTGTGAAAGTAAACAGTTTTGTTCAAAACTACTCTATTTATGGAAGTATTTGAAAACAAATGAAAATATTAAGATTCCTAACAGAACTCAATTCACTGCTTTTATTTTCTCTTTTTGTTATCTCCCCCATAGCTTATACTGCTATATATAGTTTTAGTATTTTGGCTACTTTATGATGAAGAGAGGAGGAAAGATTATTCTCCTACATGTACTTATTTCTCTTATACTTTAATAGTATTTCTTTATATCTTTTTGACCAAAAAAGTTAACTAAGTATCTGAACAGTTCAACAGACATTGGGCTAATTTTTTTTCAAAAGCAAAGACAAATAAGCCAAAATTATTGTGTAAACCAACAGTAGTCATACTGTGACCAATTAGAAGTATTCCTATTAGACACACAAACTAAAGTTCCCACTGTCCTGAAATAATTTTTTAACATAACTCTTACAAGTGATTCTTAGCTATTGTCGGCTTTGATATCCCACAATCTAAAAGGCTAAAATAAATTTTAACATAATTCTTGCAAGTGATTCTTGACTAGAGTCAGCTTTTGATATTCAGCCATCTAAATATCTAAATAATTTTTAAATATTTGCCACTTGTGGCCCACTCGAGCAAATCGATGATCAACAGGAAGACAAATGATACAAATGATTTGCCACTTGTGACCCCTATTCACCTGAGATAATTTTATGCAACCCCAAGTACATGATATTATGAAAAGGATATACAAATCAGGCATTTGCTTATAATATATCAGAAATAACATTATTTTAAAAACAAAAACAAATACTTTATTTTCTTGGGGCTAGAGCCATAAAACAGTAGGTAAGATGCTTTTCTGGCATACCGCTGACCTGGATCCGATCTCTGTCACACCTTATAGACCCTGGAGTGATTCTTAAGCTCAGAGGCAGGAGTAAGCTAAACACTGCTAGGTGAGTCCCCAACAAAAGCAACAAAACAACAACAGCACAACCGACCTTTGACCTTTCCATTAAGGTTCGCAGCCTAGTGTAAGGACTAAGATCTAAGGAAGTAAGACAAGCAGATAGATTTACAAAACACTTTGATATAGTACATGAGGAAATAAAGGAATTCGGCATAAAGTCCTGTTTGGAAGGAGAGGAAAAGCTTCAAATAATTTAAATGGTGATTTTAGAAAATTCTCTTTCCTATATATCCTTGGCACCTTTCCTTTACATAAAGTATTTTACTAGTTCCCATCTCCCTATTATTTGCAAGATTTTCATAAAGCTCAAGATTTCTAATACTTTATTTGAAGAGTTTCATTTTGCCCCCATTTTCTTTCCAGTCTTATCTCAGTACCGTCAATGTAGTAGTGACATATTTCACTTTCCCTTTTCTCAGAATATATTTACCTCCTGTCCCACAAAACTGGGTAACATTAGGTTTCAGCTAAAGAAAAATTTGCTAAGGGAATTCTTTGCTCCATCCCTACAGTCAGAACAGCTCCTGCTGTATGTCTTGGTCACTGAACTCATCACACTGCATTACTTCCAGCTTATATATCCATACTTCTAGTCGCTATCAATTCCTGCAAACAATAATATTGCATTTTTTGTTTGTGTGTTCTCAAAGCTGATGAATCACTTTGAAGTTTTAGGAACAGCACAAATGTGTTTCATAGATACATTTAGGACAGGAATAAATTTCTTTTAGGACAAGTTTCTGTTTGACATGGCTAGCCTCTCAGGTTAGTGTATTCCTGTTCTTCAACTGGAGTATAATTAGGGAAGTCTATAGACACAAAGTTCCTATGTTTTTCAAACATTTTGAATGAAGTAGCTTAGAAATTTATTGAGTGACATTTAGAAATTAAACATTCTATTCTTTTCTCTGATTTTAAAGATGGAAACACTTAAACTTTGGAATTTTTTGTGGATATTTGATAAACTGTCATACTTTCAGTGAAAATTTTGTCAAGCTGAAGGATTGTCTTTGTCTAAAAAATTATATTTTTAAGTTACGCTTATCCCTATCTTGTCAGATCACACCAATTTAGTGTGGTACTGTCTGTACTAGTATCACTCAGTATCTCATCTTTCCTTGTTATGTATGTAATGATTTAATGGATGCATATTATAACCAGGAGGATAGACATAGCAAGTAGAGTGCAAAAAATAAATACCCTGTATTAGAAATTTAATATGACAGGCAGTTTAGATATTATTTACATATAAATTATATTAATTCTACACATATTCTATGATGCATGGACTTCAATATTCCTGCAATTAGAAGGAGAAATAACTTCTTTAAAATCACAGGCTTACTAAATTGCAGAGGCTCACACATGAATTCAGATTGTTCTGATAACATTATAAATTTTCCAATAACCATTGCTCCTGGTGCATTTCTATTTTAATTCACTGTTAATTAGATAAATTTCACTCCATTTTCATAGATGCACCAGGCACAAAATTTTGGACTGCCTAGCAATCTGATTTCACTTTAGACTATAAGTCTAACATAGATACCATTCATTTTTAGCTCCCTTGCATGAAGAATCCTTAATGCAAGATTCTACCACATATAAAAAATGGCTTTATAAAGATTTAGATCATTGGACACTATAAATTGTATTAACTCAATTTTACTGTGATCCATCCTCCTCATTTTAACCTTGATAAAACTACTAAAAAAAATCGCTCATTAAATCATTAAAACATTAAATCATTCCCAAAATGTTGATTAAGCAAGTGTTATATATATCAAAGCACTGGAGTTTATATCAAGTGGATAAGTGTTGCAGGACACCTAAAAGCCTAGGCCTCTGCATCTGCCCTGGATTGCCTCCTGCAGGTCACTTCATAGACAGGGGGTAGTCTAAATGTGGCAGTTTATCTGACCATGTATTCTATACTGGCTGGTATAAATATTCTCTCATGCTACCACAATCATTGTGGGACTAGCTAGATCTTAACAGCATATTTGCCTGGTGCGTTGGATCTCTAAGTAATTAGACCGAGAGAGAAATGCTATTTGCCTCCCAAGCAAGCAAGCATGACTCCCTGATAACTCCAAAGGCAACTAAAATACAAAACTACCGTGAAGTGGCGAGACACTTGTGAAGGCTTGGAGAAATATTTAACTGGCATTAGTATAGTCTTTGGTACAGAGACATGCCATCTCAGAAACCCCCTTTCTACCCTTTAAAGGCATTTCCAGGCAGATCTTGGCTCAAGACATTAGGTGAGGTGGCTGGGAGAAATTACCTGAGGGCATTTGACCCTTCCTGCCAGGGGAAGTTACATTTAGCTTCCCAGCTTTGCTAGGAGGCTTTGAATTAGCTCTGGGTCCTTGTAAACAGCCAGAAGACCTCCTGAAGTTGCTACATTTCTATAGAGCTATTTTCTGTTTTCATCTCTAGATAGCCCAGCCCAAAGTGGGGCGGGCTGGGAAGTTTGGGTGGATTTCTAGCTACAAAATAAGCTGCAAGAAGAAAGAAGCTCCTTTTTTTCTCCCTTTTTGCCATTTCGGCTTCCCTTGGCGTTTTGCTTCTCAAGTCCTCTCCATTCTCTGTTGGGCCTCAACACGTGATGGCAGCCATCTTGGCGTACACCTGTCTGGGACCTACCTGGGAACCCAGAGTCCGGAGGTTTTCCCTGCTCTTGGATTGTATATTGGAACCTGTGATAGTAAAAGCCCTTTTAAAACTGCAGCGGATTCCTGAGTCTTCATCCATTCCCTGCCGACTTCGGAGGTAGAAGGGAACTCGCTTCCTGGCACTGTTGGGGGACCTCGGCGGTGTCCCCGACAAATTCGAATATCACTGTTATATCACTGTCTTCCGTTCACCATCGATTTGCTCGAGCAGGCACCAGTAATATCTCCATATGTCCTGTCTCATGCAAGTAGAGCCCAAGGGCAACATGCTTGATCCAGGAATATAAAAGCCTCAAACCATTCTATCAGGTCATGGGATAGAATTTGTCCCATGACCTGACAAATAAGAATAGGTAGTTAAATAGTAATTGCTACAGAATGTAGAGGGACGCAGAGTAAGACAGAGCTCTGTGGATTCTCAATGGAAAAGCTAGTGACGGATACTTGGGGTAGGTAAAAAGTTACTAGTAGAATCTTAGAGAAATAATAAAGCTGACTCCTGAACATATTGAAGGACTCGAGGAATTTATGCTCCTGAGAAGCTTATATTTGAGTAGAGGGAGTTACAAGAACAAAACCACTGGATGCTAAAATTCACATTTATAATGTCTTTGGGAAA
>JAJIBD010024470.1:0-25000 GCA_021461705.1 Cryptotis parvus
TCAGATAAATTGACAAAAGTTAGATAAATCCAAAATTTCTTTCCAAGGAAAGCATTAACACATAAACAAGTGAAGTAAACAAATGAAGTAATTTAGGTGATGACTGGAATTAGAGAAGAAGAAATTTTAGAAGACATATAGCAACTTGGAACATATCTCAGTATCTTGTGGAGGGAGGTGATAGTGATGAGTAATATAAGAGCCTCAGTAGATTTAAAGAAGTTTAAAAAGTCTGTTATGTGTTACTCACTCATTTAAATCTTCAGGCATAAATTTGAGGTTCCATAAAATTTTATATCCATATTTGAGTTTGGAAAGAAAAGATGGGTAGAAAACTGCTCGCCATCTTATCACACCCTCTCTGTATTCAAGGCAGAAATATAATGGTATGAAATATAGGACATAGGGAAATAGATTAACTATGTTAATATCAGTTGTAAAAATCTAAAATCATTGAAATGCAAGCTGAAGCTATGACAAAGGCAAGACTTATTCCATTGAAACTATTTAACCTATAGACTGCTTGCCTCTTTCTTCACAGAGATATTGCTGAGAGTGTAGGGCTGAATGATGATGAAGTAATACTAAATGCAAACCTCTGCTGGGTTCCCAGTAGAAAAACATGCTGCAGTCACAAGTAATAAAGTAAATACAGAAGCTACAGCAATCTATCACCAGAGAAAAACAATAATTTAAATGAGTGATAAAAAAGGCATTTCATCTATGCATGATAAGAAACCACTGAACAAAGCAAATTATAAACCACACTGAAATGGCTCAATGCCAAACGAGGATTCAGACAGCTTACAATATGAGGCGAGCAGAAAGTCACAGAGACTTAGAAATGAAGGTATAATGTCCAGTATATAAAAGAACGCAAATGTTTTACTCCTGAAAACTTACTCAGGATATTCTGCTCATTTGTGGCAATTGTACACAGGTGCATTATGCCATTAGTGACAAATATCTCAGATAGCATTTTGCATGCTGATATTAGCACAGAGGTTGCATAATTTTCATATACAGATGCACATTTGCAAAGTACCACTGACAGTAACTACACTTATGTTTCCAAGTTACTATTTCTGAGTCCATATAGTTGGATAAGTATTTATTATTTTGAAAACTATGTTTACTAATCATCACGGACTTTGTAGTTTTGTTATGCCTGCAATAAGAGTAGAAGAAATTATAAATTTTCATGCTATGCCATAAGTTAATGCTTCTCTAAAAGTCCTTTCTGGCATCTATTAATATTTTCGATATTAGCTCTTTAAACATATGAAGTAATAGCTTTTCAGTTTGGTGTTGGTCAGTTATTACTGGTGTTAAGGATTTTTTCAGATATGTGTTGATCAATTATCATGTATTTATAGGAGAAATTTCTAGGCTCTTTATCTAACTATTATCAAGTTATTTAGCATATGTTTTGGCTATTGTGTTTCATGAGTTCCTTAATATTTTGGATATTAACTCTTTATTAGATACACAATTTGCAAATATTTTCTCTAGTTCGGTACACTGTATTTTTGTTGTTTTTTGCTTACTATGAAGTTTTTTGAGTTTAGTATAATCCCAAATGTTTACTTTAGATTTTGCTGCTATTGCTTTGGAGAACTAAATATTCATTGCCAAATCTAAGATAGAAGGCATTTTTCCTATATTTTGTTCTATCACTTCACTTGTATCATTTGTCTTCCCATTGTTCATTGATTTGCTTGAGCAGGCACCAGTATCATATCCATACATCCTGTCACATGCTAGTGTAGCCCAAGGGCATCTGCTCATTCCAGGAACATGAAGAGCCTCAAACCATTCCTTCAGGTCATCAGAACGAGCTTTATAATTGTTGCTGGTTTTGGCCTATCAAATACGACACAGGTAGCTTGCCAGGCTCTGCTGTGTGGGTGGAATACTCTTGTAGTAGCCTCTCATCTCATTCATTTATTGATGAACCAACAGGGAAAGATCAGCTTTTCTGCTGAAAGGAGCTCTGATGAGCTGTGGAGTCTGGATTTTGAAAATGGCAACCCTTATGGTGTAGGAGTTCCTCTGGCTTCTTGTGAGGATCTTTATAATATTTTCTTCTATGTGATCATAATTTCAGATCTTACATTTAAGTCTGAATACATTTAGAGTAACCTTTTGTGTATATATAAAATTAAAGTCAAATTTTATTTATTTATTTATTTTTTGCTTATTTGGGTCACACCCGGCAATGCTCAGGGGTTACTCCTGGCTCTGCACTCAGGAATTACTCCTGGCGGTGCTCAGGGGACCATATGTGATGCTGGGGATTGAACCCAGGCCGGCACAGGCCAGCCACATGTAAGGCAAATACCCTACCTGCTGGGCTATCGCTCCAGCCCCTCGAATTTTATTCTTTTGCAAATTCATATGGCTTTTTCCAAATGCTTTTATTAAAGAAATTATCCATTACACATACATTCTTGATTATTAGTTGCTAAAATTGTTGACTTTATATATGTGATTTTATTACTATACTATCAATTTTATTCTGTTGATGTATACATACATTTTTATGATAGTAACATAATGTTATCATTATTCTTATATATTTATAATTACTTAATATTATTATCACCTATTAATATAATTTAAATTGAAAGTTAATGCTCTCTTCCTGTTCAAGAACTCTTTGTGTATACAGATTCTTGTGACTCCACAGAATGTTAAGATTGTTTTCACCTTCAAATAAAGATAATAGCTTTTCATAAGGATTTCATTGAATTTATAAATCACTTTTTAGTGTTATGGACATTTTAACAATATGAATTTTTCCTATCTTGAACATGAGTATCTTTCCACATATCTGTGTGTTTTTTCATATTTTTATAATTTTGGTGAACAAGTCTTTTATTTCCTTGGTTAATTTATTCCAGTGTATGTTCTTCTTTATGGCACTGTTTTACAGATGCATGGAGTAGAGCTGCTACCGGCTCTCCCTATGCTCAACTGATCATGAGGCGTCCTGGAGGGAAGGTGAGTTCTAGCCCTGGCCCGCTACCCCAATAAAGCCTCCCAAGAAGGCAGAGGAACCCCACACCATGAGGGCCACCATTTTCAACATCTGGACTCCACAACTCATCAGAGTTCCACCCAAGAGATAAGCCCATATCTCCCCATTGCACGAACTGAGAGCCTACTATCAAGAGTATACCACCCACACAGCAGAGCCTGGCAAGCTACCAATGTCAAATTTGATATGCCAAAAACCAGTAACAATTATAGACCTCATTCCCATGACCAGAACAAATGGTTTGAGGCTCTTAGTGTTCCTGGATTGAGCAGATGGCCTTGGGCTACATGCAACAGGACATATGGAGATATTATTGTTATCCACTGCAGCAAATCAATGAACAATGGGAAGACAAGTGATACAATGATACAAGTTATGGTGCTGTTTTAAACAGATTTTTCACTAGATAGGTATTTTGGTTAGCTCATTCTAATTATATAGAAATGCAACCAGGTTTGATGTGTTGATATTTTCCCACTTCATTGAATTTACATAGAGTTCAATGCTTTAATGCAATATTCAGCATTTTATGATGATTCAAACTGCATAAAGGGAAATTTTTAATAAATTTTATTACCAAAAATCTTTTTTCTTGCAAGTAAATATTTAAAGATATATTTATAGGATATCATAGCAAATAATGTAAATTTGAGTATTGCATACTGGGTAAAGCAATGTAAAGTGCACAAATTGTGTGTGTAAGCCTGGGATAAATAATCCAGCACCTCAGAACCCAATGAGCACTGCTAAGGCTGATCCTTATTATTCCTGACAATACTGGTTATAGCCCGTGTGACAGTAAAATCAATCTTAAGAGGATAGATAATATGTTAAGGCTATTAGCATAAAATAATACTTATAATAAAAATAATAAGGATATTAACAGCAGAGGAAATGGATTCCATGCATATATATGTGTGTGTGTGTGTATCCTAAAAATTATTGAATGACATGCTTAATTTGTCGAGTCTTCATATGTCAACAATAAATGAATTCATTTAAAAACTACTAGAAAGCAGAAGAGAGAGAGATTTGTGTCAAAAGCAACAATAAAGCAAATTAACAGAAAAATAGAGTGCACTAATTCAAGTCAGATAAGACAAAGAAAGGAAGTGAGGACTAAAAAGTTTCTAGAAGCTAGGTCACAGATTGAGAGACCTTAGCGTAGAATGATAAGAAACATTTAGTCAAATCTAAAAAGTACAAAGTACATGATATGTGAAAGCAAATGTTTCATAACTCTGAAATGAAAAGAGGTATCAGAAATCTAGAATTTGAAAAGTACTGTGAGGTAACTATCTTCTTGAATGTTGCATCTAAGTATTGGAAACATAAACATTTGCACTAATGAATATAGTTATTTGAATTGGCAAGACTGGAAAATCAGTGAGATCTCATGTAACCAAATCAAAATTTTGACATTTGATAATACATCTCAAAATTACTCATGGCATACTGAGACATATTTTGAAATAATAAGTGTATCACACAATGTCTAGTACAAACTACTCAAAACAAAGAGTAAGATACAGCTAATATTTTAAAAGATATTAGTAGACAATTAGAAAATTCAACTATCATAGAAAATAATGAAGTTCCCCTGAACAAAAAAACAAAATTTAAAGAAAGACTAATATATCTTGTGGGTTAAGAACATCAAATCCAATACTTCAGTTTCAAAAACTAAATTATACAAATAATTTGCATGCAAATACAAAATGATCCAAAACCCCTATCCATAAATGGGGAGAAGAAATGAAGAGACACTTCTCTGAATAATACAGATTAATTGCCATGAGGCACATGAAATAGCTACTTTAGTGCTAGAGAGATGTACAGTAAGTAGGCAGCGTCCTTGCCATGCATGTGGCTGATCCATACCAATAAGTTGGCATATAGGAAAATAATCAGTTACTTTGGAGAATAGGGTTGTCATTATGAGAAAAGCAATAATATTCAGTACCATTTGACAATAAGGACCAAAGAGTTTGATTAGAAACAAAAACAAAAATAGTTGAGTAACACTAAAAGACTGACTGAAGTTAACAAAATACATTTTAATTACTTACTCTTTTATAATAGCACAGTATTAATATTTGGTATTTGCACTGGTGATATGTCATGTCTGATTATCAAAATGTTAGATCCTTTCCTCATTATTTGAAGGTCCTCCACACACTATAGCATCCTCAGATCACAGTCCTATTGACTATAATTAACAAACAGTAATGTTTGTTGAAATATCAAAATTGTCTTCATACGTCTCCATATAGTACAATTTTTCTTTAGAAAGTATTTGCCACTTTTAGCCTGTGGTCAAATGTAAGTCTAGCAAGGGAAAAAAGAAAGAAAAAAAGATGGAAAAATAGAACACCTAGTGTATGGTTGACTAATTGAATTATAGAAATTATTAGATAAGAATATTTTTAAAGACCTATCCCTAACATTTCATAACTTATATATCTCTTAGTATGGACTATAAATTGGATGAAAAGAAATACAAAAATCCAGAAGCCTTCAAAGCCTTCACCTGAGAGAATTACATGAGAAACATCAGTAGCAGAGTTGGATAAAACATTCTACTTTGGGGGTGGGGGGTGAAGGGAGAGCTTAAAATAAGTTTTAAGGAGACCCCTAAGGCTACCCAGTATTTCCCAGTCATACTGTTCAATGCTTGTGGCTGATAATGTAGTGATGCTTTGTCTCAATGGTAAGGGGAGTAAACAGAGCCACACAAACCAGTTCTTGGGGACCATGAGGTGCCAGGGATAAAACTTAGGTGCTTAAGCCCCTTGAGTTATCTCTCTGGTCAGAGTTTCTCACATTTAAAGATGTGCTGTATTCATTTATAAGTAGACCTCTGGAATAAATTAAATCAAATTATTTTCTGATGACAACACAATCTATTAGCAACTGGACTCTATACAACTCATTGTGAGGCACCATTTTCTCATTTCTAGAAAGGCATAACATTTTTTTATAAAAATGAAAGTAGATAATAATACATAGATGCTTTGTTCATCGCATCTAAGAATGTTTATTACATATTAGGTATTTTTAAATGCTCCTCAAGTCACTGTGATGAGAGCAACAGCCCTTTTTATTCACTGATATTATTTTTTGTGAAACAGTAAGGATCCCCAGTAAAGATCCCAACTACAGTCCACAATTTCTCAGCTTTTAAGCTAAACATCAGGATCTACTGAGCACTAATGTCTCTCTTTTGTATTTGCCGAAGAATCAACACATTATGACAACATTAATGATAGATTCAATTAATTGTGCATTATATATAAATATAAAGTTATATAAATTTGAATTATAAACTGCAAAGTCCAGAAGGTACTTACACTAACATTGTAAACATTTAGAAATAAATTTGATACATTTCTAAAGATGTAGGTTTTTAGTTTCTGATGCAGTTCATCATATATGGAATATGGTTTGGTCTCATTGCTTTCTCAATATACTTGCAGCCATTTTATACAAAGAGGTAAAGTCCAGAACCCTAAAACCAACTACTACAATGGCTATTGTATTAAAAAAACAAATACTAGGGCAAATATAATCACAGTAGTATGATGGATAAATACATTTTGTGCAAGCTTCCTCTTTATCTTCTTATAAAATACAATGACTTTAACCTGTTCATGAGGCACCCGGGAGGCATGATGGATTCTAGCCCTGGCCTGCCACCCCAGCAGAGCCTCACAACAAGCCAGACAACCCTCCCCTACTCCATTGGGCCTGCCATTTTCCACATCCAGACTTCCCTCTTGTCACAACTCCACCCAGAAGACCAGACTATCACAGCCCGCTCGTGCAGGCCACTAGCGGTCGAGCGGTTCATCAATAAATGCTTTATTTAGAGGTGACTACAAGAGTATGCCACCCGCATGGCAAGCCTGGCAAGCTGCTAGTGTCGTATTTGATATGCCAAATACCAGTAACATTTATATTAGGTTATTCCCTTGCCCTAATATAATGGTTTGAGGCTCTTTATGCTCCTGGAGCAAGCGGATGCCTTTGGGTTCTACTAGCATGAGACAGGACATACTGAGATATTACTGGTGCCCGCTCTAGCAAATAGATGATTAACGGAAATATAGTGATAGTGATAGTGACTTTAAAAAAGCTAAAGGACTTAAACTACTGCATACAATTTGTTGACATTGTTTTCTACTGTCTTTATGGTAAAAAAATTAAGTATTCAAGTAATTCTGTGTGATATAGGTACACATGCAAGTACATTCACAAAGATGTAGACTGTGAATCAAAAAATGATTCAAATAAAAATTTAAAATTGATAAAGTACAAAATTTATCTAACTTGACCATTGAATAATCAATCTCCTTAATTCATTATTCATAACCTCAGCACTGTTTAAAATTTTTAAATGTGCATATGCATTTGCAGAAGTCTGTAGACAAATTAGCAGATATATTGACAGAAAAAACATTTAACAGAGGAATGCTTATATATGGTAAAACAATTTACAAAAGAAAACAGTTTTTACATAAAAGTAATATAACAGGCTTATTATTTCTACAGAGTAGAAATGCTTCATAGTAGTGCAAAAGATGTACAATAGTAATTTTTTAATGATTGTTCTTTTATTGCACCATTCCATCCTAAATTTTTCACCCTTTCTGGACTGCAGAGTTACTCTACATTCAAACACATTTATGCACTTATAATAGAATTGAAAAATCAAGTTATCACAAGAACACTTTGAAATACATAGATTGTTCCAATGCACAAGTGATACAAAAATAAAAGATGCTATTACTTCATCCCTTTTATTTGGCATAATGCAAAAGGAAAACACTTTTGTTTCATCCAAACTGAGACAGAACTCAAATATTTTTCTATAATTTTCATAACAACTGTTTTGTCAAGTAAATTATTGAGTGTATCTTTTGCCTGAAATTACAATGTCAAAGTATCACCTTTTTTATAGTCTAGTTAGTGTGCCTTTAGCTGAAAGTCATCACACTGGAACAAAATAAGATTGTGTAAAAAACCAATAAAAATATTTAAGAGCTATTATAGTAAACAGTTGTTAGCTAAGAAGGCATTATATTTGGTACGGTTTGTTTTCTTACAAATTTAGTACTAGTTCTATTTTTTTTAGAAAGAAGACTGTTAAAAAATTAATAAAACATATACAGTATATGAGGAAGGTAACACAGACTTCCAAAAATACCTCTCTCTCTGAAGACAGTTCCGTAGTATCTTTCTCTTAACAGAAAAACACATCATTTAATTACTAATTAGTAGTCTGTTTTTGTTTTTGTTGTTTAAAGCCCTTTCTGTCTTGTGTATTTTTTTAGACATTAAAAAAGTTAAGTTTTGTTTTAATTAAAGATTCAGAAATTCTTTTTCATTTGAACACTATCACTAGCCAAGATACAATTACTTTTACAAAGTTTATCTCAAATATTTTGTGTGTTACCCTATATCATGATGTGATATGCTTAGTCATAATAACTCTGGACCAGGGATTAATTCCTAGTTCATCAATTTATATCAAGATCAAAAAGTATGAGATGAGAACTTTTATCCAACAGAGTCTTAAAGACACAGTTTTGCATATTGCTACAGGCAGAATATAGTGAAGTCCACTGACCTCTGAGTTGAATATGCTGTTTTTCCTAAACCAGAAAACTTGCAACACTGTTAATAGAGTACAGAAATCTGCATGTCAAATTAATTTGTTCTTTCTTCACCTCACATTGATTAACACAAATCAAGTTTCACACTCATAACTTAGAATAGCTAACAAGTAGTACTAGCGAATTCCAAAACTTCCCCTCACTATTATGCCTTGGCTGACTCTTTCTATAATTTAATTTAGTAGATGCCTGCAGTGTTCATTTCAAAGAAATCACTGTCACAGAATATACCAAATTTTCTCATTGTTGGAATCAGAATATGAAGTCACTCTTACTATTGAATAATTAACCAGATTTCAAAAGATGGGCCCCCAAAATATTTTAAACAGCAAACATGAGCTAAAATACCTTAAATATTCTAGACTTACATCAAGAAAACCCAGATGCAAATCATCAAACCCAGGATTGTGATAATTTATTGAAAAACTAAAATGACTAAAAGGACTAAAATGACTGTCTGTACTTTCAATGCACGCACACTGGCATCGGAAGCATATATTGAGGATCTGATGCTGCAAGAAAAAAATATCAAGTACGACATCATTGGTCTGACTGAGACAAGGAGGCGCCAGTTGCATCATGCTGTATTTGACACCGGAGAAGAATTGTTCCTTGGAACATGTGACGAAAGAGGCATCGGTGGCGTTGGTGTCCTTGTCAACACGAACATAGCCGTCAACATTGATTCATTTGAATGCCTAACAAACCGAATAGGACGATTACACTTGAAGAGATGTGGCCCACTGCCAGCAATTTCTATCTTCATTGTCTACGCACCAACATCCACATACAAAGAAGATGAAATTGAGAAATTCTACATGGAATTGGAGGAGTTCTATAAAAAAAGATCACACCTTCTACAAGATCATAGTTGGTGATTTTAATGCCAAGATAGGACCGAGAAGATCAGCTGAAGAACTCCATATCGGGACCCATGGCCTAGAATGGAACGAACAGGGTGAGAGACTATCTGAGTTCATCATGTCCACCAAGACCATTCATGGGAACTCACAGTTCCAAAAGGCTGAAGCGAAACGTTGGACATGGGAATCTCCTGGCGGACAGTTCCACAATGAAATTGACCACATCATCTTCAATCGACGGTTTTGTCTGACCGATGTTGCTGTCGTCCCCAAATTCCAGACAGGATCGGACCACCGTCTCCTTCGTGCAAAATTCTACTTCCCGCAATGGGGGAGAAAAAGCTGCAAAGTTTAAGAAGAGAACTCCCAGAACAACCACCAACTGGGAACTCTTGGCACCATTGCAGCAACATGGGAAGATACCATCATTGACGACATCGATGAAGAATACAACCGACTGGTTCAGCACCTCCATGATTGTGCGAAGAATGCCGAGAAAGAGAAAGACACAAAAGGACCCCTGTCTTCAGAAACTCTCGAGCTCATTCGCCAACGTGGCAAGGCGCGAGCCTCAGGAGACCAAATGCTAACGTCCAAGCTTGCTAAACGGTGTAGAGAAGCGATAAAAGAAGACCTCAAAGACAGAAGAGCAGAAATACTGGAAGATGCAGCAGAACCTGGGAAAAGCATTCGCACTGCCCGCCTGTCCTTCGCCAACTATAAGGCCAAGATGACTGCCCTCCGACGCCCTGATGGATCTATCACATCTTCCAGAAAGGCAATGGAGAAGATTATCCATGACTTCTACTCAAATCTCGTTGATAGCCACATCCACCTTCCCACATACCAAATTCCACAGGATGGATATGTCATTCCCAACGTTCTCCCTTCTGAAATTTGACATGCCATCTCGTCGGTAAAGAAGGGAACAGCACCAGGCCCAGACAAAGTCAGACCCGAACACCTGAAGAATCTGCCGTCGGTACTCATCAATACACTTGCTTGGCTCTTCACACGCTACCTGTCCGAATGCAAGGTGCCCTCCCAATGGAAAACCAGCAGGACAGTTCTACTGTTCAAGAAGGGGGGACATTCACGACATCGGCAACTATCGCCCCATCTGCCTGTTGTCTGTCATCTACAAGCTGTTTACACAAGTCATCCTGAACAGCATTAGCAGAACACTAGATGAAGGACAACCATGTGAGCAAGCAGGCTTCCGGAAAGGAATCAGCAAAATCGACCATACCCACAAGGTAACCAAGCTCATTGAGGTTTGTAGGGAATACAAGATGCCGCTCTGTCTCACGTTCATTGATTTACAGAAAGCCTTTGATTCTGTGGAGACTGAAGCAGTCATCGAAGCCCTAGCCAAACAGGGTGTTCAAACCCAATACATCAAGATCCTTTTTGAACTGTATTACGGATTCACCACCAGGATCTCACCATTCTACAAAGAAGTGATCACTGATGTCAAAAGAGGGGTTCGACAGGGTGATACCATTTCACCAAAACTCTTCAGCGCCACCCTCGAGAACATCATGCAACAATTAGAATGGGAAGGAATGGGAGTGAAGATAGATGGTCGGCAACTTCACCACCTCCGCTTCACTGATGACATTGTTCTAATAACACCAAGCATTAGCCAAGCGGCACAAATGCTGGCTGACTTTGACCGAGAATGTGGAAAGATAGGTCTATAGCTGAATCTAAAGAAAACTATGTTCATGAAGAATGAACTAGTTCCAGAGGCCCCATTCACTCTCAATGGAACAAACATCTCTGAATGCAGCAGTTATATGTACCTAGGTCGAGAAATCAACATGATGAACGACCTAAAACCTGAGCTGCGCAGGAGGAAGAGAGCGGCATGGAATGCCTTCAAAGGCATCGAAGAAATAGCTAAAAGGACAAAGAACCTCTGGCTCCAGGCACATCTCTTTGACTCCACCATTCTCCCTTCATTAACATACGCCTCAGAGACCTGGGCCCTACGAAAGCAGGATGAGAATGCTATTCGGGTCTCCCAGAGAGGAATTGAAAGAGCTATCCTTGGAATATCACGCCTCACTCAAGTGAGAGAAGGAATCCAGAGTTCTGACCTCCGTCGCTATTCCAAAATCAGGGATGCTGTCTCGTTTGCCAAGGCATCGAAAATCAGATGGGCTGGACATGTAATGCGATTTGGAGACAACAGCTGGACTAGAGCCATTACCGACTGGATCCCACGGGATGTCAAAAGATCACGTGGCCGCCCACCTACAAGGTGGTCAGACTTCCTTGTAAAGACCCTGAAGGAACGGTTTGAGGCTCTTCATATTCCTGAATCAACCAGATGCCATTGGGCTACATTGGCACGTGATAGGGTCCAATGGAAATGTTACTGGCACCCTCTCGAGCAAATCGATGAATAACGGGATTCAAGTGATCAAATGATTGAAAAATGAATATATGGTTATCATGCCAACGTATTGCATGATATGTAAAAATGTGAGGTTTTAAACTCTACTTAAAATATTAAGTTATATATTACCTCAAAAAGGACTTATTAGATTTTTTTTCTCCCCAAGTCTGTGCTCCCTTTTGAATATGGATACCTTCCTCTCATCTCCTTTATCCCTTTGAGTTATTTATGTTTCTCTTAAACATATAATCTTCTCATTCCCGCCCCTCTCTCTCCTTTTCTGTCTATATTTATTTCAATATATTATTTGGCTTCACAGAAAAAAAGAGAGACTCACAGACATGGGACAGAGCTGCTACTGGCTCTCCCTGTGCCCAGCCGCTCACGAGGCACCCAGGAGGGATGGCAGGTTCTAGCCCTGACCCGCCACCCCAGCAGAGCCTTGCAACAAGCCAGACGACCCCCCACTCCATGAGGGCCTCCATTTTCCACATCTGGACTTCTCTTTCTTCAGAACTCCACGCAGCAGACCAGCCTATCACAGCCCAGCTCGCGCGCTGCAGTTCATCAATAAATGCTTGACTTAGATATGACTACAAGAGTATGCTACCTGCATGGCAGAGCCTGGCAAGCTACCCGTGTTGTACTTGATATGCCAAATACCAGAAATAATTATAGACCTCATTCCAGAATATATTGAGACTCTTTATGTTCCTGAAGCAAGCAGATCCCCTTTTGGCTCTACTAGCATGAGACAGGACATATGGAGATGTTACTAGGGGCCCACTAGAGCAAATCGATGATGAGCAGGAAGACAGTGATGCAGTGATACAGAAAAAAGGAGTAAAATTGAAAGAATTTAGCTAAATTGATATACAAATGTTTTTATAGAAACTTCCTTTATAATGAAGTTTCAAGGATAAAGATAAAAACATGCACATACAACTTGAGAGAACTATAATAAAGCATCCCCTCAATAATAAAAATAAGTCATATTTATTGATGCACAAATATGACTTTTTAAGTTTTTTATATTATTCACAAACATTTGATGATATAGAAAGTAACCAAATTAAACAATTTTTGTGATATAAGCAAAAAACGTAAGTTTAAAAGGGGACCAAAGACACAGTTAAGGAACTGTTAAGGAACTGGATGTGACTGATCATCCATGTTTCTCTCCGCAGCATAACATATTGTTTCCTGAGCACCACTTAGAATGATCCTTGAGCACAGAGTCATGTGTAAACCCTGAACACTGTTAAGGTTGACCAAAATTAACTTATCTACATAAAACCTATCTAAAAGTGTACAGATAAATACCTGCTAATTCATTTTGAAATATGTCCTTTTTTGGGATGGGGGTAACACCCAGCAGTGCTCAGGGTTTTTCTCTTCACTTTACACTTAGGGGTGACTCATGGCTGGACTTGCAGAATCATGTGGTACCAGGGATAGAATGCTGGCCAGCCTACTGAAAAGCAAGGCTGTACTACTGTCTCAGCCCTGAAAAAAAAATGTTCCTTAATTGCAACACTGAAGCCCAAATATGAACATTTTTGTAACTGTATATCTCATGGTGGTGTAATAAAAAAAATGTAAATATATCCTTTCTTTAAATCAAGGTTTGTTTTAAGAGATAATATGTTGGGGACAGAGAGATAATACTTGCCTTGAATATGTATACCCAGATCCAGGTTCAATCCCCAGCACTCCATATGGTTCCCCAACTCTGTCAGGAGTGATATCTGAGCACAGAGCTAGGAGTAAGCACTAAAGTAAGGCCAGATATGGCCCAAAATAAAACAGCCCATGGAATATTCTAAGTCTGATATCATAATCTCTTTGGAACTCAAGTAAACAGATGAAATAATGAGGAATATCTGTGCGATTTGTTTAGATAAATAGACTTCATATTTTAAAGTGACAGTAAATCAAAAGGGGTTGAGAGGTAATATGAAGGTAAAGGTGGATGCCTTCCTTGCTGCCAATTCCAGTTTGATCATCTCCATCACATGGTAGCCACAAACAGTGCATCACTGAAGGCCCACAAATATTGCTGTGTATTGTTCTGGATATCCTGAATCACCACTGAGTGGACTCGGAAATCTTCAACACAACAAACAGAATCTGAACAACACCCTATCACTAAGAGGCATGGCTTGGAAGCTTCCCAAATGTTTTTTTTTAAAAGACCATTTTCTCTGGGAAGATTGCTCAAGCAATAGAGCAATTGCTCAAGTATATGTGAATTTTTGAGTTTAATCTCTAGGACCCCAGTTGCAGCCATGAACTTTGTAGCAGCCCAGCCCCTCTCAAACACTGCCAGGTTAGTTTGACCTTTATGTTTATTTTGTTCAGTTTTTTCCTTCCTTTTTGCATTATTAAGGATAAGAGACCCTTGAACAGCAAAAACTGTTTTTCCCCTGAATCATGCCCCAGGCCCTTGTTTGACCTTTACAAAGAAAAAAAAATATTCAGAGTCAGAAAATGAATACACAAAAGATGGCAAAATAAGGAGACTCTGTGCCACCATAAAAGTATTAATCTACACAGATGAACACTGTAAGTCTGGAACAATGGAGCTTCTGAGCTGAGCTTCGTTAGCAAAAAAATAATCAGACAAGTGGTTGAGATGGAGCAAGAAATCTTATATGGAGCCATGAGGGACAACCAGATCAATATGTGAGGAAGGGGCCGGAGGGAAGTCCAGTGGGTAGGGCGTTTGTCTTGTACACAGCCAACCCAGGTTCGATCCCGGGCATCCCATATGGTTCCCTGAGCACTGCCAGGAGTAATTCCTGAGTGCAGAGCCAGGAGTAACCCCTGAGCATCACCGGGTGTGACCCTAAAAAGCAAAAAAAAAAAAAAAGTAAGGAAATCTGAAATTTTCCCCTGAGGAAAATGGCAAAGCTGTGCCTAACACATGTCACCACAATTCTACAAATGCAGTCACTCTATCATTTTTTTTTTTTTTGGGTCACACCAGGATATACCCTGGCTGTTCACTCAGGAATTACACCAGGCAGTGCTCAGGGACCATATGGGATGCTGGGGATGGAACCCGGGTAGGCCATGTGCAAGGCAAACACTCTACCTGCTGTGCTATGGTTCTGGCCCCAAATCCAGCCACTCTAGAGAACACTGGGGAACAGAGGGAAGGAAGCAAGTAAACTGAAGTAAAGAAGACAAAACTAAGGTGAGGAGCAAGTCCCAGATGAGACAATGAACAGATCCGCTTGCCCGATCCAAAGCAGTAAACTTTGCATCTGACCTATAGAAAAAGCAAACCCATTCACCATGGCATTAACATTCTGCCTGGGAGGAATGTAATTTTTTGAAGAAGAACTGAGATGGAGACTCAGGCAAAGCGAAACTTGGCAGTCTTGCTGGTAACAGTTGAGGGGGGACAACCTCAGAGCACAGCCTTTAAACTATCCTACCCTGAGGCAGATCCCTAAAGAGAGCTTCACACATCCCTGAAAACCCACCTAGCTGGCTAGGAGGAGAAAATAAACAAAACCAACCAAAATCAGTTATCAAGTGTCACTGCCTAGCAAAACAGTCTTTCTTCCTGCTAACTCACACTTGCTTGCTAATAATCATGCTCAACCCTAACCTGTGAACACACTCATACCCATATTGCATTCTCAAAGCATGCTTTTTTTGAAGCAGCTTCTGACTCCTGCAAGTCCCTGCAGTTTCAGCCCAAAGGGTTTCTGCTTCCCAGTTTACCGAGGCCCATGTGAACTGTAGTACTTGGTTCTCAATGAACAGGTCAACCATTGAAAAAATCAACAGAAAAAAGTCTAATAAGTAATAGACTGTATAAACTTCATAGATAAATATAAAGTCTCTTCGTCTCATCTCACAAATTTCTGAGTGCACATTCTTCTCAAGCATACATGGGATATTTCTGAGGATAAACCATTTTTTTTTGGATCAGACCATTAACTACCCAGGGCCCATGGGCAGAACCCTGGGTGTAGACAAGTCTGTCTCCTGTCTGCCACCTGCCAATGCAGTGCCCAGTGTTGGCAGGTGGCAGACAGGAATCAGGCTTGTCTACACCAAGGGCTCTGCCCTATGCGTCCCTGGATAGCTGGTGGTCTGACATAGAAGAAGACTGCCCCCCTAGGATGAACCCAGAGCCACAACAGAGCCTAGCAAGCTGCCCGTGGTGTATTCAATATGCCTAAAACAATAACAATAATGAACTTCATTCCCAATGAATAGAGACATTACTGTCACCCACTCGAGCAAATCAATGAACAACGGGAAGGCAAGTAATACAAGTGATACAAGACAAGTGTTCCTAGATTCATAAAAATACAATTTATCAAGACTTATGATCACAATAATATAAACTATAAATTATGCACAACAAGAAAATAGGAAAACCCTCAAACATGAAGATTAAATAGCACATTATTGTGCAACTTTGGCTCAATGAAATTAAAGGAGAACTGAAAAAATAACAGAATCAAATTAAACTACAGACACAAGATATTGTAATTTATATAATAAACAAAGGAATACTAAGAGGAAGGTTTATAGCAATATAGCACTACAGCACAAAACAAGGATATTCTCTATTAAATTAATGTTAGTAGTTAAATGTTGGGTGGCATGCCCTACTTTAAGTTCCAGCTACACTTAGCTTGCAGCCCCTCCCAGCTCAGCTAGGGAGGCTTTGAATCAAGTCTGGCACTTGTAAAGCCAAAAGGCCCACCTGAAGTGTTGTTTACCTGTATTCATCTCTAGATAGCCAAATCCAGATGCGCCGGGCTGGGAAGTTTTGGCAGATTTCTGTCTATAAAATAAGTTGGGATGGGGGGAGAGAGAAGGCCTTTTTGCCATTTTGGCTTCCCTTAGTGTTTTCCTCTCTCCATCCTCTCCTTTCTCTATTGGGTTTTAACATGTGGTGGCTGCCATCTTGGCCTACACGTGGCCGGGGCCTAACTAGGAATGCAGAGTCCAGAGTTTTTCCTGTTCCTGGATTGTGTATCAGAACCTGTGATAGTAAAGTCTTATAAAACTGCGCCAGATTCCTGAGTTTTCATCCATTGCCAGATTCAGAGGTAAAAGGGAACTCGCTTCCTGGTATTGTTGGGAACCCCAGTGGCTCCCCAACAGTTAGAAAGTTCTAATATATCTGCAGGTTTATTTCTGGACTCTCATTTATATTCCATTCTCTTCTATGTCTATTTTTGTTGCAATATCAAACTGTAGTGATTACCATCACTTTGAATTATACTTTAAAATCATGGAAACATATTTCCTCCTGGTTTTCTTTCAGGATTGTTTTATCTACTTGGGATCATTTTGGAATTTATCCAGATTCCATTAATCACTGACATAGTTCCTACTAGAACTCCATTGAAATTTTGCAGATAATTTTGTGTGACACCTATACAATGCTTAAGTAGGATGGTAGAATTAATCATACAAATTCCTGAGCATAGATAATATTTCCACTAATCATTCTGTTTTTCTCTATAAAGGAATTAAGAGCAAACAATGGACAAAAGAACGCCTTCAATAATAATTCTGGGAAAGTGGGATGTGCATTTGTAAACAAAAAAAAACTCGTCTCTTGTCATCATTCACAAAAAATAACATTAGTTGAGTTAAAACTTGAATACAAGACAATGTGGAAAATCTGAAAATGCCCTTCATGATATGTTTTTTGAATGATATGGCCTTTTTCTTAAGTAAAAGGTGGTATCTAAATGAGTGTAAAGGAAACTCAACACCAATCGCCAAGGAGAAAAGTAAAAGTAAAGTTAAATAACTATACTTCATAAAACTAAACAGAAAATATAGGCAAATGAAATAAACGTTCAGCAAAACCAAAAGGCATCCTATTTTATAGAAGAAGATATATTTGCAATTTATGTGAGAAAAAATCAACAATTATGAAGTTAGTCACTTGAGATTTATCAATTACTTCTCAGGAACAAAATGAAAACAAAATTGAATAATTTAACCAAGTCTCAGGGAACAAATGGAGCCTTAAATGTACAAAAAATGACTAACAGTATTCCAGGAAGGTTAAAGAAACAAATAACTAGCCAGTGAAAGAGTCCATCAGGTAGCGTATTTGCCATACGTGAAATTGACCTGGCTTTGAAGCCCTGTATGACATATGATTCACTACCAGGGATGATCCATGAGCACAGAACCAAGAAAAAGCCCTGATCACAGCAACGGGTGGCAATAAAGAAAAATACAAAGAGTATAAAAATGAAAAAATCACATAAAAGTTATAATACTAGTTTGTGCTGAATAACATATATGAGAAGTTTGTTCTACTCCAAACAGGTAAAATTGAATTTTCAGTATATATCAAAGTATATGTTAGTCAAATTGGAAAGAAACATAGATAACCTGGACATCAGCAAGATAAAAACAAAACAAACAAAATAAAATGCTTCCTATCTAAGGAATATTCAGTAAGATTTGAAGCTACTACATGAGAAATTTTTAGGGCCAAAATAAGAGGAATTTCATATTCAAATGCTCAAAGAGTCTGTTAACTCAAAGTTCTACATCTACCATGCAAAACATTTTATATATAATTGAAATTATGTTGGCATTGATCTAGATTGTTTTAAGTTATGACGTGTAATTCCCAGTGCAGCAATTTTAAGAGATGACTCAAAAGTCCATTAAGTAAACAGCAGGATATTGAAAGAATACATTAGAAAAAAATCTGCTTAGCACAAAAGGTAATAATGTAGGAAATAGGGCATGAATACATAGACATGTGAGTGGGGGCAAGATGGAAGATCAAAACCTTATCTGAGTAACTACATTAAACAAAAATGGATTAGGTAGTACAAGAATGTTAGGAATTAATAGAACAGAGCTTTTTAAAATTAAATTTAAGGGTAACAGTTTAGAAATATACTTTTTAAAAATGTACATTGTTGGATAATTTCCCTAAGCTTATGAAAATCTAGCTTTGGCATTTTTCCTTCCTACAAGTCATCCTAGTTTACAACTTTGTTCCCTTTATGATAATAGGTACTTTGAGAGCTTGGAAAACTTACTAAGCAGTTGATGTTATCATTTGTATTATTTGATATTAAAAATAAACAAAATAAAAAAAATAATAAAATGTACTTTGTTCTACAATGAGTTACATTTTACATGCAAAGAAACTGAAGAAAAAAGGAAAATCATGTCATTCGAAAACAATAGTTAAAGGAGATCTGGATATGTATTACATTCATTAGATTTAAGGCATAAATTGTTAAAGCTTAAGACACAAATTTCAATCCTTGGGGCTACCACATTCAGGAATCAAGGTCTCCATGGTTCTTCTTTTTCTATATGGTGCTTGCAGTCTATTGACTATTATCTCAGATGCCACCAGCAATTCCTGGCTACCCTACCACCTGCCAGGTGCATGTGATCACCTCAACAACAATAACAAAGTCATACAACTCTTAGTGAGCACCACAGTTAAGACATAAGCAAGCACCATGGCTAGGAATTTATACTTCTGGCTTGCACATAAGGGTATACAATTTCAATCCTGTACAAGTAGAATATGCACAGTCATCACAGTTGAATAAATTACACCATGATAATCACATGTGTTTCTTGCTCACAGGAACCACAGTGTGTATGTGGAGAGTTTAAAGATATATATATATATATAATATACACACTTAATCCACGTTTTCTTCCACTTATGAAACATTTAAAGAAGAGATTAAATAAATGAGAGATAATATGATCCAAATTTTGGATTATAATATGCAATATAGATAACTGAATTCTTCCCAAATTCATCAATACATTCAAAATTACATTTTTCATGCATATTAATAAATTGATCCTAATATTTGCATAGAAATTCAAGGATATCAGAAGAGTTAAAATAATCTTTAAAAATATCTACAAAGTTGTTGGAACAATTCTGTTTTAGAATTTGCTATAAAGACAGAGTTATAAAACTGTAAAAAAGATAAGGCTATAGAAATATGAGGGTTTAAGGCACTTGGAGTCAACCCTAATTCAATTCCCAGCATCACATAAGGTCCCCAAACACTGCCAGGTTTCACTTCTGGACACAGTGCCAGAAATAATACAGAGGTATATTTTTTGACATATAATACCTAAAGACACATTATAAAAGATAAGACTAAGGCTAGATTTGATACCTAAAATACAACTTATAAAAGATAAAATGAGGTTAGAATGAATTAAAGTGAAACGTTTTTCTGACTACATGCCAAAGATATGAACAAAGGGCTGAAGTATATTCCTGGCACAAACAAGGCTTCTAGCTTGCTGCTTGGCACCACGTAGTCCCCTAAGCCCCATGTGCTATAGTGGAGCCCTAGTGGCCCAAATACTATGAGTTGTGGCTTAAGTGACCTCCAGAACTGCTGGATCAGGAAAACATTTTATTGTTGAGCACAATCTCTGAACTTTCTGACCTTCACAGCTGGGTCAATTATATAGGGATTGCCATCTGTGGTCCAGGAGCGCATTTGGGAAACCCCAGATTTACAGGACATAATCAGAGATGTGAACAAGGGAAAGGACTTGCATTCAGAATCTATAAAATGTTGGAAACAGTGTTGCAAAGACAACACAATTAAAAAGAAGCCTAAAGTTTTGAATAGATGGTCAATGGCTGCATAATTGCATAAAATTATGCTTAGTATAATAAGTTTCTTGAGACTTAAGTGAAAATCACAATGAGCAATCCAGTAAGAAAATTAAAAGAAAATTATTATAAATATTGACAAGGATGAAAAGAAATGAATTTTTTGTATACTGTTGTTATGACTGCAAAACAGAGCAGGTACATTGAATGGCAGCTTAGTACTTCCATAAAATATTACATACCAGGTGCCAGAGCCACAGTACAGTGGATAGGGCATTTGCTTTGCCTTACATGTGACCAACCAGGGTTCAATCCCCAAACCACCATCCCTGGCATTCCATATGGTCCCTCAAGTAGCACCAGGAGCAATTCCTGAGTGTAAAGTCATGAGTAACCCCTGAACAAGCTGGATATGCCCATCACTTAACTGGTGGTCAGAGACTGAGGAAGAGATAAAGAGTACTAATGAATAAAATGTTTACATTTGAAATAACAAACTGCTCTAAAATAGTAGTAAGAATGATAAAAGTCTATAAATATATTGAAGAACTATGAGTTCGTAGACATTAAAATGTTAAATTTTGTATTCTGTTTTGGAGTTGCTATATCTCAGTTTTGGGTGTGTGAGCTGCTTTTTGTGATTTCTATATTTCACTAACTCTAGGAATTCTCTCTCTGTATTCTCTCTTTCTCATTTCCAATTAAAATGTTTACTCACTAAAATAAATAATAATTAGTTTTACTGCATATGCATTCTAGCCATTTTCCTATGTAAAGCTTTAGGGAAGATAGGAAAAAGGAAACTACAAATTGTCCTCAAATATGGGAGGTTACATTCACATTTAATTGATACTGTATCAACAATATCCACTATCTCATTTAACTTTGTTAATGAACAGCCAAAAATTGCATACTAATAACAAACTTCAGACATTCTTTATATGTCTGAAGAAAATGGTCCTAACATTAACTTTATATAAGTTTATAGTTATAAGTATAAAGGGTACTCTTATATTACCTGAGAATAGCATAAGCTAGCCCTGGTCCGCCATTCCAGCAGTGCCTCGCAAGAAGCCAGAGGAACTTGTGGCCAAAGCGATAGTCCAGTGGGTAGGGAGTTTGCCTTGCACGTGGCCTTCCCATGCTGGTACGGGTTCGATCCCCGGTATCCCATATTGTCTCCTGAGCACCGCCTGCAGTAATTCCTGAGTGCAGAGCCAGGAGAAACCCCCTGAGCATTGCAGGGTGTGACCAAAAAAAAAAAAAAACCCCAAGAGGAACCCCCATACCATGAGAGCCTCCATTTTCAACATCTGGACTCCACAGCTCATCAGAGCTCCACCCAGCAGAGACTCAGATACACAGGGCAGAGCTGCTACTGGCTCTCCCTGTGCCCAGTTGATCATGAGGCACCCAGGAGGGAAGGCGGGTTCTACCGCTGGCACACCATCCAAGCAGAGCCTCACAAGAAGCCAGAAGAACCTGCACACCATGAGGGATGCCATTTTCAACATCCGCAATCCACAGTTCATCAGAACTTCACCCAAGAGAAAAGCCGATCTCTCCCTGTTGAGGTTCATCAATAAATTCACGAGATGATAGGCTATGCTACGAGATGATAGGCTACTACAAGAGTATCCCATCCAAACGGCAGAGTCTGACAAGCTACCCGTATCATATTTGATATGCTAAAAACTAATAAAATTATAGACCTCATTACCATTACTTGAAGGAATGGCTTGATGGGGAGCAGATGCCCTTTGGCTACACTAGCATGTGACAAGACATATGGAGATGTTACTGGTGTCCACAAGATCAAATCGATGAACAATGGGAAGACAAGTGATACTAGTGAACACAAGCTAACTAACTTTAAGTCAAAAAGAACACTTGAATAAGAAACCACTTGTCACTTGTCACTTGTCTTCCCATTGTTCATCAATTTTTTAAAAATATTTTATATACCACCGTGAGATACACAATTACAAAGATGTTCATAAGTTTTTCATATTTGGGTTTTGGTCATACAGTGTTCCAGCACCCATCCCTCCACCAGTGCCCATTTCCCACCACCAATGTCCCTGATTCCCTACCCACTCCCCTAGCCTGCCTCTATGACAGGTTCTTTATTTCCTTCTTTTTTCTCTATCTCTTTCTCTTTTCCTTTCTTTACACATTGTGGATTACAATACATTCATTAAAAGGTTGCCATGTGTATCTTTTTGCCTGTATTTAATGCTCAGTAATAGGTTGGTATTAGGACTTTCGAAAATTATTGGTACACTCTTCAATTCTCTGTTTTACCTAGTCTCTGACTCCTCACATGTTTGTGGTAATTTCCATCTTTGACAAGACCTCCTTCTCAATTTGCTTGAGTGGGCACCAGTAACATCTCCATTCATTGAAAATGAGATCCATTATTGTTACTGCTTTGGGCATATCAAATACACCATGGTTAACTTCCCAAGCTCTGCTGTGGCTCTGGGTTCATCCCAGGGAGCCCAGTCTTTTCTATGTCAGAACATTAATCATCCAGAGCCCACAGGGGAGAGCCCTAGGTTGTAGACAAGTCTGTCTCCTGTCTGCCACCTGCCGATGAAGCTGTGCACTGCAGCCACACCTGCAACACCTCGAATAAGAAATACTGCAAAAAAATGTAGTGCATTAATTAAATATGTACCAAATAAATCTGCCAATGCCTGAGTAAGATGGAACAAGGAGAAAATATAAAGAAGTGGAAGTGCTCACTGTAGAGAGCAGGAATTTAGAAAGTATGGAATCTCACACACACACACACACACACACACACACACACACACACACACACACACACACACACCTCTCCCAGGAAAAGACTCATCTTTGAAAAGAAACTACCAGACAACCCCTCAGATGCCCAGAGGAGAGAAACAAAACACCGGAAGACATGGCCACAAGATCCCTGATGAACATATGGACTTCAACCTTAAAACATGAGTTGTTTTAAACCTTAATGTGTGGAAATTTCCATAGACATTATAAATAGGTTGTTTGCCCTTGTTTAATGTAAACATGTTTTTATTTGAAAATGACACAGCATAGCGAAGGTGTAAAAAGGCTCAAGACCAGACAAGTAGGGTACAAACCCTCCACTCCTCATTCCCTGGGTCCAAAGTTGAGGGTCTCTGTTGAGTGAGTAGGTGGTGTGTCCCATCCACGATAATGAAAGTTAACAAGTCCATTCCCTAGTACAAAGCTCCACCAGAGCAGACCAGCGCTCCACCTCCAGTTGCTATGCCAGACAGAAGCTCCTCTAAGTCTGGGACATTGCAAAAATTCAACTTATCAGGGAGGGACAAAGAATCTAGATATCTTAAATATCCTCAACTCTAGTAGGTTAGAGCAATAGTTAACTAGGATGTGTGGTTACGAGTGTTAACTTTAGAGAGGATGTGCTTGCAGCTTGGATACAATTATTATTAGCCATTGTGGCTTGGACTGCATTTGGGATTAATAGGTATATAGTATCTAAAGCCATACATACTCTAGGTATATAAGTATATTGTACTCTATGATATGTTAGGTATATAGTATCTAAAGCCATAGATATTTTACACATATGCATATTGTATCTAAAGCCAATCCTAGATGGGTTCTTCTTTCAGGAAAACCTACCCAAGCACTAGTGACAGCGTAGTCGACACTATACAATTTTCAGTAATAACTATAATACTTCAGAGAAATCATACAGTTTGTTATAATTCATTCCCATGTGATTGTGGATTGAAGGTCCTGATCTTTCAACTTCTAAAGACCTTCATCTGTTGCTTGTCATCTGGCACTCCAACTTGGTTAGTTCCTACTTCAATGTCATTGATTAGCAGTCACAAGATGAACTGTGACTCCTTTTAGTCTGAATCTTATCAATATAACAGAAATTGTGTTTTAGAAGAAAATATACTTACAAAAATTTCATTAGCAGCAACAAACTATGGTAAAACACATATATTTCATATTACTTTCCTTTGAGATAGGTATTCAATATTTTTTCTGTCATGAGGACTCAGAGTTGCTTTCTTGTGTAACACAAATAACAAATGTTATAGCATGAATTTCAACTAAAAATATTCTTTAATCAAAGTTTTTTATTGTCCCATTTCACTTTATTACTATAATGATATAGTGGTTTCTTAAACAATTCCATTTGCTCCACCATTTAAATAAAATCAAACATGTTTAAAGGGCAGAAGTAAAATGATAGAAATGAAATAAAACTGGACATATGCATTATTAAATCAACTTACATAAGATATGCCTACAGTTACTCCAATTTTTTATTTATGATTGTATATATACAGATTCAATACTTAAGAAAATCCTTAGAGAAGTCTCGTGGCGCAATTTGTATTAGCA
>JAJIBD010024470.1:27500-38807 GCA_021461705.1 Cryptotis parvus
AGGATATGTTCCAAAACAGAGGTAGATTGTTGACAAAAACATGAATGTAATAATCAAGCAATTAACCAAGGGTATTTGCAGCACTATATAAAAGATAAATTAAGAAGACTACCATGGTATCCAGAAGCCATCTGTTAACCAATGTCAAATTGATGATAAAGAAAATTGAGTTCCCTTGGCAGTTGGTTTTTCTCCAGCTGCATGCAGCAATAAAAGAGCCATCAAAGACAAATCTGCATTTGTTGTTAATTCAGTAATGCAGTAGATAGACATTGAGAAACTTCTAGTGATACTTTTTATTCTAAAGTTGATGCTACTGTTCCTGGGGAAGTTAGAAATCTCACATATTAGAACACTTGAGACCATGTTCCCAAGGCAAAAGAGAAAATAAAATAATTCTATGTGTATACATACAGACAAATACTATAAAATCCTTAGGTCCACACATATGAATTATTTCTGAAGCAACCAACTATACTAATGTTAGTTGATTGCTAAATATTCACCCCAAACATTTGCTATTTCACATATTCTAATATGATTCTCAACTGAAGAAAGGCCCTGGGATATAGGAGATATAATAGACAGATAAGGTACACACCTTGTATTGAACAGACCCAGATTTAAACATTGCATTGTTTTGAAACATTCATATGGTTTTCAAAGCCCCAGTATGAGTAATCCTTGGGTACAGAGTCAGGAGTTAGCCCAGGGCATAGCTGGGTGTGTCCCCACCCTCCAAAAGTAAAGAAAAGCCTCATGATGGAGCATTTTGAGAAAATAATCAATATTTGGATGAAAATTACTACCAAATTCTGATAAAAAATTTCAGATGGTCTTGGTGCTCTTCAAAACAGTTACAAGACTAATGCTTATAGAAAACTTGAAGTTAACATATACATTGAACACGTTTAAGATCTGGAGTCAGGCAAAAGTGCTTTCAAATTCACTCCCTCATTTCTCATTAGCTATATGACCTTGGGCATATTACTTAAACAGCTATAGTGTGTATAAAATGGAAAATGATAACCTTGCAGGAATATTTAGAGGATAAAGTGAATTAATGGGTGTCAAAACTTATTTCTGTGAAGTATAACATTACGTGACTTATCAATGTGTTGTAAAAGTAATACTAATTGCTAAGGACTTTGCTTATTGTGGAAAATTCACTGGGCTGAGGATGAGGAAATCATGCCATGCGTCCATCTTTGCCATAAATTATCTTTGTGACCTATACATATCATTTTACTTCTTGGAGTTATTTTCTCTTTCATAAATGGAAATGAAATTTAAAATCACCATTATTATTAAAATGTTTTCATTATCGTTATTTCAGTTTGATATAAAATTAAATATTTAATATAAATTACAAATTTGATTAAACATAATATACAATTCATTGCAATATCTTGTTTTTTTTCTGATTTTGTGTGCATTTATTACTAATATGGAAAATAAAAATAAAGCATGACAAAATCAGCTTCTATAACTTACATAATGATAAAATTTGTCATGAATGTTTTTACTAGAATGTATCAAACGTTAAATATTTACTAGAGAAGTAATATGAGCTATATTAGACAAGGATTATGTTTAGAATTTTCTTCCAGTGATGAGAACTTTGAGCTAAAGAAAACCAAAATTAATTACTATTGATTCGTAACTGAAAAGTTGATCTTTCCCCATTCATCAATAGATGCACGAGATGATAGGCTACTACAAGAGTATCCCACCTGCACGGCAGAGCCTGGCAAGCTATCCGTGTAGTATTTGATATGCCAAAAACTAATAAAATTATAGACCTCATTCCCATGACTTGAAGGAATGGTTTGAGGCTCTTCATGTTCCTGGACCAAGCAGATGTCCTTGGGCTACACTAGCATGTGACAGGACATATGGAGATGTTACTGGTGCCCGTTCGAGCAAATCAATGAACAATGGGAAGACAGGCAATACAAGTGAATGCCTAAATTTATGGTTGGTTATCACTTAAAACATAAAAAATACATGAATTTGTGAAAGAACTGCTTCTAGAGCTATCTACTGACTCCTAGACAAATCTTTCTCACCTTACATTCCAGTACTCTGTAGTCCTCTATTTTTAACAACCTTGAAAATACATGTAATCTTACTAACCTTTTCACTTCCTGATACTTTTTCTTTTCTTCCTTTTTTTTTTTAATTTTTTAGGCTAAACCTAATAGTGTGTAGGGCTTACCCCTGGTTCTGCTGTCAGAAATTACTCCTGGCAGAACTCAAGGACTACACAGGATATCTGGGCTGGAGCCTGGGTTGGTGGCGTGCAAGGAAAGCACCTAACCCTATTATTAGGCTCCTAAAACCTGCATTTTTAATTCAAAAATAGTACTAAGTACTTTGAAATAGTTATAACTATCCCAATGGTTCATTCAAAATAAGATATATTTTAGGCATGATTGGCATTTCCATCCACTTTTCCTTATTTTCCCCCAACGGGAGAAGAACACAATCCCCCTCTATCACAAATTACACAGTCAAGTTTTCCACATTTGTTGAAATCACAGAGGTCAGCAACTCCCAAGTGCAATGGATAAGGCTTGCCTGAGAAAACCTCCTGAGGTTCATGGTATTTCCCCAGCCAGTGAGTGCACAGTTTTTCTTTTATTCGCTGCTGAGCTGAATATAAGTGATCAGTGAACTTAGGCCAGAAAAAGGTAAAGATCAGAATTGTTCATATTTGTTTCTAATGAATTAGAATTTCTAAATAAATGTATTATAATTATGATTTTGGGTATATAACAATAGAAAGTAGTGAAAGCACTGATATTGAGCAAAGAAAATATGAAGAAAGACTTTCTTCAACAAATGTAACTATATTAAAAACTATCCATGTCCCAAAAGTGAATCAAAACACAGACCTTATTATCTTTACAACATAAAATAAATGTAAATTTTAAAACTTACAACCTTCCTAGAAAATAAGGTAGGAGAAAGTGAACTGGGACTTGAGAACGACATTTTAAAAACACTTAAAGGAAGATCAATAAAATAAATTTATTTTACTTAAAATAAGAAACTAATGCTCTTTCAAAAACATTGTAGAGAAAATATAAAAGAAAAGAAACAGAGAAATTATTTTCAAAAAAAAAAAAAAATATCTGATAGGGGCTGGAGAGACAATATTTTCTTTGCATATGGCAGGTCTGGGTTCAGTTCCTAGGACCAAAAACAGTCTCCTGAGAAATTTCAGGAGTTATCCCTGAGCACAGTGCAAGGAGTAAGCCCTAACCACTCCAGGATACGAACTGGAGCTGATTAAGGGTCATTAACCTAAATATGCAAAGAATTCTTAAAATTCAGTAATGAAGAAGCAATTTGAAGGAAAAGCCTTAACAAGCATTTCAACAAAGAAAATAAATAACTGATAAGCTTAGGAAAATATGCTCAACACTGTTGAAACAAGAATTAAAATTATAATGTAGGGTGTAGGGGCCAGAGAGATAGCCCAGCGGGAGGGCATTTGCCTTGCATGCAGCAGTCCTGGGTTCCATCCCTGGCATCCCAAATGCTCCCTGAACACCCTCAGGAGTAATTCCTGAGTGAAGATCCAGGGGTAACCCCTGAGCATTGCCAGGTGTGATCCAAATAGCTAAAAAAAATTGTAATGTAAAACCACTGCATAACCAGGAGTATGATGAAAGCACAAAATCCTGAAAATGCCACATGCTGGATAGTGTATAAAACAATTGGAGCTTTCATTTATTTATGGTGAGAAAGCAAAGTCATAAAACCATTTAAAGATAGTTTGTCAGTTTCTTGCAAATTAAACATGCCTTTATTATAAGATCCAGAAATTTTTCTTGATAATTACCCAAAGTATTTCAAGGTGTATATACACAAATAATGCATACACAGGATGTTTGTGCATTGGCTTTGTTTCTAGTTACCCCAAACTGGAAGTCTTTAGACTACACTTCAAAAAATTCAACAAAGCATGTTATCCAGAAAAATGGAATAATATTCAGAATTATATGTAAAATGAGTAACAAAGCCATAAAAATACATGGAAGGAACTTAAATGTTTCTTGCTAAGTGAAAGCCAATCTGAAAAGGTATATGTGTATACTCATATATATGTATAAACGTATTATATTAAAATATATATAAGTAACTCCAAATATATGGCATTCGGAAAAGGTAGAATTACGGAAAGTGCAAGAGTAGTAGTTTCAAGTATTAGGAGAGGATATGAGGGCAATTTGGCTGCTACATCTGTCACCCCATTGATTGCCAGGGCTAATTCGGCTGATCTGGGTGGCTAGGTGGGTGTCCCCTTCCTCTCTCACCGCTCCTTGTGTGTCCCCTCCGGAAGCTGCGCTCTCAGTTGGTCGAAGAGATTGGCCTTCCCTGAATAGAGACGGACCGGTCTACAGTCTAGGGTATACAAGTAGCTGCACTCCCCTGCTAGAACCTCCAAACAAGCTCTCAAGTATTAGGAGAATGAGTCAAGAAGACCTCAGGACCTCCAAAAGGGTACTACAATGGGTTGGGAGACTACCTTGCATGTGGCTGGCCTACTGGAAAACAATCCTTGGTACCACGAATGTTCCTCTCGAATGCCACTAGGAATGATAGCTGACTAAAGAACAGGAGTAAATCCTAAATCCTTAGGAACACGACCCGAGGACAAAAACAATCAAAAATGCTTAATGAAGCTGGAACACATGCTCTTTGTGTTGGAACCCTGAACTGAGCTCCTGGTTTCTGTCAGATCCCCAGCACCACTTCAAGTGATCCTTGACCAACTGAACTTGGTTGGAGTAGCCTCAAAGACTTCCAGATGTATGCCCTAGACAAAGGGTTAGAAGAGATTTAGATAAATCGGCAAAACACCTAGAATTTTTAGGACATATTAACTGTTCTGTATTATCATCTGTCTAGCAAACACATATCACTATACATCTATTAACACATATAAAATATATAATCCCTAGAGAACCCTAATGAACATGATGGACTTTGGATAATAAAGGTGTTCTGCTGTAATTGATTAGACATAACAAGAATACTTTGCTTGTTGGGAGTTGTGATAATAAAAGAGTTTGGTGTGAGTGGAAGGCAGAGGATGGAAATTTATTCGAACTTTATGGGAACCTGACCTTGGGTATTGGTATCATAATATGTACATATATATGTGTGTGTGTATATATATATATATGTAAATATATATATCATGCAAATAAATGCAGTCGTTCTATATCTGTCTTTTTCCTTCTGGATAATTTCACTCAACATGATCCTTTCCATGTCCATCCATTTATAGGCAAATTTCATAACTTCACTTTTCCTAACAGCTGCATAGTGTTCCTTGTGTAGATGTGCCAAGCGTTTCTTTTTTTATATATTAAGCATTTACTGATAATAAATTATAGAGATTAATTTTAAAACACATTTTAAATTATTTAAAAATTGAATCACAGTGAGATACACAGTTACAAAATTGTTCATGATTTGGCTTTAGTCATACTCTGTTCCAACACCCATTCCTTCACCAGTGCATATTTCCCACCACCAATGAACCTAGTTTCCCTCCTGACCCCCTGCCTGTCTCTATGGCAGATACTTTTGTTCTTCCTCTCTCTCTCTCTTTTTCTCTCTCTCTCTCCATTTGGGCATTATGGTTTTCAATAAAGATATCAAAATGGGTTATTGTGTGCATCCCTTTTACCTACTTTCAGCTTTCAGGTTTTTTTTTAATTTTGGAAACATTTTATTTAGGGTTACCTTTAACCCAAACAATTCTTTTTTTTAATTTTATTACACCACCTTTAGACATACCGTCGCAAGATGCTCATGCTCGAGTTTTGGTTCTACAGTGTTCCAACACCCATCCCTCCACCGAACCCATCTCCCATCACCAATATCCCCACCTCCCTCCCCCTTCCACACCCCAACTACTTGGCGGGTTCTGTATATCTTTTGTCTCCTCTCTATCTCTCCCTCCCACCTACCTTCGCTACACATCTTATAATGCAGTATATTAAAGGACATGACTGTTTCCACTAGTTTGATGGACCGCATGGCCGCAAGCAGCCAGCGACTTAGGAACCTTGTGGTCAGCGGACAGTGAAAATGGCTGCTAATGTTGTGGGTGAGTCTCATCCGGCTTCTGGGACCCCCAGAGGTGATGGGCCAACACCCAAAACCCATCTGTCCTCCTGGGGGCCCCATGGTCAGCTGAGCCAGGGGAGAGCATGAGGCTCTGCATGCTATGGCTGGTCACCCCAGGGCAGTTCCTGGATGGGGCCACCAGGCTCAAACAAAATGGAGAGGTGAAGGGCCAACCCCAGCTCCATCTGACAAATTCCCAGTGATTCCCACCTCTGTGAGCTGCCCACCTTGGCTCGAACTCGTCTTGTTCTATTAATCTGGTCTTGAGGTCAGCATCACACCCAGGTGGACTCTGATGTGCTGCCCCATCCGGACAGCAAAAATGGTAGCTAATGTGGTGGGCGAGTCTCATCTGTCTGCTTCTGAGACCCCCCAGAGGTGATGGGCCCACTCCCCAAAACCCATCTGTCCTCCTGGGGGCCATGGTCAGCTGAGCTAGGGGAGAGCTGAGTTCCAGTTTCCCCCAGCTGCGTTTCAGGCTCTGCATGCTATGGCTGGTTGCCCCTGGACAGCTCCTGGGTGGGGCCACGAGGCTCCAGACAAAATGGAGAGGGGAGGGGGCCAACCCCAGCTCCATCTCACGAATTCCTGGTGATTCCCACTCTGGTAGCTGCTTACCTGGGCTCAAACTCGATTGCTCTGTTCCAGTGTCCAGACAGCGAAAATGGCGGCTAATGTGGTGGGCGAGTTTCATCTAGCTGCTTCCAGGATTCCCCCAGAGGTGATGGGCCCACTCCCAAAACCTATCTGTCCTCCTGGGGGCCCCATGGTCAGCTGAGCTAGGGGGAGAGCTGAGTTACAATTCCCCAGCTGCATTTGAGGCTCTGCATACTATGGCTGGTTGCCCTAGGGCAGCTCCTGGGCGGGGGCACCAGGCTCAGACAAAATGGTGAGGGGAAAGGGTGACCCCAGCTCCATCTGATGAATTCCTGGTGATTCCCGCTCTGGTAGCTGCCTACTCAGGCTCGAACTCGTTTTGCTCTGTTACTCTGGTCTTGTGGTCAGAATCCCCTCCTGGATGGGCTCTGATGTGCTGCAGCGTCCGTATCGCGAAATTACCACGCACATTACCACGGCGGCTAATGTGGTATCGCGAGTCTCATCTGGCTGCTTATGGGACCCCCAGAGGTAATGGGCCAACACCCAAAACCCATCTGTCCTCCTGAGGGCCCCAGGGTCAGCTGAGCCAGGTGAGAGCCGAGTTCCAGCTCCCCCAGCTGCATCTGAGGCTCTGCATGCTATATCAACCTCTCCAGTTTGATGTAAATAGAATGATGGTTGAAGTGTACAAATGAGAAAGACCTGAAAGGACATGGTGCTAAAATACACTGTGTCCAAGATTAAACTGTGGTGGCAGAGCCGGGAGAGGGCCTGCGCAGTGGTGGATCTGGAGTCTCTGTCTTGCACGGAGGTTGGCTGTGGAGGCTGGAGCTCAGGATCACACCCACTAGGCCTGGAGGCTGGGGATTGGGCAGAGGCCCCCAATCCTTGCTCGAATCCAGCAGGAGCAGCTGCCTGCAAGGCGAGCAGGCCCTAGGAGCCATGTAAGACATGACCAGGTGCTGGCTGAGCCTTTTGCCTTTCCCCAGGAACTCCATAGGGCCGTTAAGCCTGAGGCCAAGCTTCGCAACAGAGGATCTCTGTTTTAAATGCATTTTTTATGGTAGATGCAAGATCTACTACAAAGTTAATTATACTAAAAAGAGAGCTAAAACAAACATAAAGATAACATGCTGATTTTAACAATAGCAAATATATCAATCTCTGGGTTTTTAAACACTAAAAATAAATAGCTAAAACAGATCGTTACATTAAGATCAATCAACTAGATGTATTTACAAATTATGCACCTATATAAAAGTACTTCATTTTAAGTAAATTAATTATATAGTCAGTCCTCCACCCAGCAGACAGCCTATCACAGCCTGGATCATCGACATCCACCCTGCATCAGTTTTTTTCAATCTGGTACAGGTACGCTGATCCAGAGACTTACAGACATGGGGCAGAGCTGCTACTTGCTCTCCCTGTGCCCAGCTGCTCATGAGGCACCTGGGTGGGATGGCGGTTTCTAGCTCTGACCCGCCACCCCAGCAGAGCCTCACAACAAGCCAGACGAACCCCCCCCACTCCATGAGGGCTGCCATTTTCCATATCCGGACTTCCCTCTCCTCAGAACTCCAACTAGCAGATGAACCTATCACAGCCTGGCTCAAGCAGCAGCTTGCAGCCATGCGGTGCATCAATAAATGCTGTATTTATTTATTTATTTTACTCCTCCGAGGCTCCATCGGGATGGTGGACTCCCGCAAGAAGTTGCTCACATGGTCCATGGAATGCAGGGGGGTTCCAACGGGGAAAGCTGGTTTCTGCTCAGCCGGGTGTACCTGTGTCTTCAAGTATGACATCATTGGTCTGAGACAAGGAGGCATCAGTCACATCATGCTATATTTGACACCGGAGAAGAATTGTTCCTTGGAACATGCGACGAAAGAGGCATCAGTGGTGTTGATGTCCTTGTCAACACAAACATGGCCATCAACATTGATTCCTTTGAATGCCTAACAAACCGAATAGGACGATTACACTTGAAGAGATGTGGCCCACTGCCAGCAATTTCTATCGTCATTGTCTTCGCACCAACATCCACATACAAAGAAGTTGAAATTGAGAAATTCTACATGGAATTGGAGGAGTTCTACAAAAAGATCACACCTTCTACAAGATCATAGTCGGTGATTTTAATGCCAAGATAGGACCAAGAAGATTGGCTGAAGAATTCCACATTGGGACCCATGGCCTAGAATGGAACCAACAGGGTGAGAGACGATCTGAGTTCATCATGTCCACCAAGACCATTCATGGGAACTCACAGTTCCAGAAAGCTGAAGCAAAACGTTGGACATGGGAATCTCCTGGTGGACAATTCCACAATGAATTTGACCACATCATCTTCAATCGATGGTTTTGTCTGACAGATATTGCTGTCGTCCCCAAATTCCAAACAGGATCAGACCACCGCCTCCTTCGTGCAAAAATTCTACTTCACGCAACGGGGAGAAAAGGCTGCAAAGTTTAAGAAGAGAACCCCCAGAACGACCACCAACTGGGAATTCTTTGGCACCATTGCAGCAACATGGGAAGATACCATCATTGACGACATCGATGAAGAATACAACCGACTGGTTCAGCACCTCCATGATTGTGTGAAGTATGCCGAGAGAGAGAAAGACACAAAAGGACACCTGTCTTCAGAAACTCTCGAGCTCATTCGCCAACGTGGCAAGGCACGAGCCTCAGGAGACCAAATGCTAACATCCAAACTTGCTAAATGGTGCAGAGAAGCTATAAAAAGAGTCCTCAAAGACAGAAGAGCAGAAATACTGGAATATGCACCAGAAGCTGGGAAAAAGCATTCGCACTGCCCACCTGTCCTTTGCCAACCAGAAGACCAAGATGACTGCCCTCCGACACCCTGATAGATCTATCACATCTTCCAGAAAGGCAATGGAGATTATTCAGGACTTCCACTCAAATCTCTTTGATAGCCACATCCACCTGCCCACATACCAAATTCCACAGGATGGATATGTCATTCCCAACGTTCTCCCTTCTGAAATCCGACATGCCATCTCGTCGCTAAAGAAGAGGAACAGCACCAGGCCCAGACAAAGTCAGACCCAAACACCTGAAGAATCTGCCGTCAGTACTCATCAATACACTAGCTCGGCTCTTCACACGCTACCTTTCCGAATGCAAGGTGCCCTCCCAATGGAAAACCAGCAGGACAGTTCTAATGTTCAAGAAGGAAGACATTCACGACATAGGCAACTATCGCCCCATCTGCCTGTTGTCTGTCATCTACAAGCTGTTTACACGAGTCATCCTGAACAGCATTAGCAGAATACTAGATGAAGCAAGCATGTGAGCAAGCAGGCTTCCGGAAAGGATTCAGCACAATCGACCATATCCACACAGTAACCAAGTTCATTGAGGTTTGTAGGGAGTACAAGATGCCGCTCTGTGTCACGTTCATTGATTTACAGAAAGCCTTTGATTCTGTGGAGACTGAAGCAGTCATCGAAGCCCTAGTCAAACACGGTGTTCAAACCCAATACATCAAGATCCTTCGTGAGCTGTATTACGGATTCACCACCAGGATCTCACCATTCTACAAAGAAGTGATCATTAATGTGAAAAGAGGGGTTTGACGGGGTGATACCAGTTCACCAAAACTCTTTAGCGCCACCCTAGAGAACATCATGCAACAATTAGAATGGGAAGGAATGGGAATGAAGATAGATGGTCGTCAACTACACCACCTCCGCTTCGCTGATGACATCATTCTAATAACACCAAACATTAGCCAAGTGGCACAAATGCTGGCTGACTTCGACCAAGAATGTGGAAAGATAGGTCTACAGCTGAATCTAAAGAAAACAATGTTCATGAAGAATGAACTAGTTCCAGAGGCCCCATTCACTCTCAATGGAACAAACATCTCTGAATGCAGCAGTTATGTGTACCTAGGTCGAGAAATCAACATGATGAACGACCTAAAACTTGAGCTGCGCAGGAGGAAGAGAGCAGCATGGAATGCCTTCAAAGGCATCGAAGAAATAGCTAAAAGGACAAAAGAACCTCCGGCTCCGGGCACATCTCTTTGACTCCACCATTCTCCCTTTTATTAACATACGCCTCAGAGACCTGGGCCCTAGGAAAGCAGGATGAGAATGCTATTCGGGTCTCCCAGAGAGGAATCGAAAGAGCTATGCTTGGAATATCACGTCTCACTCAAGTGAGAGAGGGAATCCAGTTCTGACCTCCGTCGCTATTCCAGAATCAGGGACGCTGTCTCGTTTGCCAAGGCATCGAAAATCAGATGGGCTGTACATGTAATGCGATTTGGAGACAACTGCTGGACTAGAGCCATTACCTATTGGATACCAGGGGATGTCAAAAGATCACGTGGCCGCCCACCTACAAGATAGTCAGACTTCTTTGTAAAGACCCTGAAGGAACGGTTTGAGGCTCTTCATATTCCTGAATCAACCAGATGCCATTGGGCTACATTGGCACATGATAGGGTCCAATGGAAATGTTCCTGGCGCCCGCTCGAGCAAATCGATGAATAACGGGATTCAAGTGATCAAGTGA